>CAJVRM010000485.1:97939-125962 GCA_911693285.1 Hymenoscyphus albidus | reverse complement strand
ATATATTTCAGAAGCCAGTACACTTCGTGTAACTCTTTTGCTCTTTGTACTGCTCCAATGTACAAGGTTTCCTTGAAGAGTAAATGAATCGTCTCCGTACAAAGCACTTCCTGATTGCTCATTTGCCAGGAAAATCTCGTATCCAATTTGCGAGCTCAAGTCCTTGTTGTTTGCGAATGACCCGTCTACGAATACAAAAAGTTTCATCCGTTGTAAGTCGATTGGAATATATGATATTCCTCTGTCTGAATTCTCGATTTGCCATTGGATTCGTTTATTAAGTGCCTTGATGTCTTCGTCCGAAGGTTCCTGATGCTGTGCTGCTACTGACAGGTCAAATCCCGCTTCTGGTTGACATATCGAGGCTACGTATGCCCCTCGTGCCCGTTGCTCTCGGTATTCTTTCTCTCGTACACCAGATCCGGGATCAATTGTCTTGAGTTTCTTGCCTTGATACGACTGTACAGGTTTGTTCTCTCTCTCTCTCTCTCAAAGTGTGACACAAAGTAAGCGCGCTGATTCTCGATTGTATTCTGTGTGTTCCTCCTATCTACAATTGCTTCGGACGATGGGTAAAAGAGTGTGGGTGTCTGATACGAAACACGTATCAGATGCGTGGGGAAAAACGTGACATAGGAAAACGTGACCTGCACCGCTGAAAACCCGAATGCCAGCATTCCAACAATTCTAGTATTCCCAACAATAATATTAGATATTCCAATTAAGTCTTTATTATATATTAAATAGTAATTATAAGGAATCGAGGATTAAGAGCTTATTTATTTACTTACTATATACTAAGAGATAAGGTTATATTATATACATATATATATAATATTAAAGTAGGTAGAACTATAAGAGTATACTATAGCGGAACTATTATAGTTATTTCTTTATCCGTTAAGTCTTTTATACTCTTTATTATACTAGTCTTTTAGGTTATTTAGTTATTTATTTTTATTATTATATAAGTTTTTAGGTAATCGACTTAGAAGCCTTAAATATAAAGTAACCTTTCCTTTAATATATAGAATCTCGAGAACTAGCTAGCATCCTTTAGATAAGCTTTTTAAGGGTACTAGAAGAAGGGTCCTTAAGATAAGCTTTTTAAGGTACTAGAAGAAGGGTTCTTTAGATAAGCTTTTTAAGAGTATTAGGAGAAGGGACATCTTATTACTACTTATATTTAAGCGCGCGTAAAATCTATAGTTATAGTCTTTGTTAAGATTTAATATAAATTATAGACTATTTGATTTAGTACTAATTATAGCCCGGTCTTAGTCTACATTTAGTATAAATTATAGCTTAGTCCTTATCTAGATTTAATATAAATAGTAAGCCGGTCTTTATCTAGATTTAGTATAAATAGCCGGCCTATCTTTGTCTAGGTTTAGTATAAATAGGGTCTTCGTCTAGACTTAGTATAAATAGCCGGCCTATCTTCGTCTAGATTTGGTATAAATAGGGTCCTCGTCTAGATTTAGTATAAATAGCCGGACTAGTCTTTGTCTAATTTAGTATAATTAACTAGTTCTCATTTAGTATAAATAGCTAGTTCTTATATAGATTTAGTATAAATAGGGTTCTTATCTAGATTTAGTATAAATAGCTAGTCCTTATGTAGATTTAGTATAAATAGCTAGCCTAGTCTTCGTATAGATTTAGTATAAATAGCTAGCCTAGTCTTTATCTAGATTTAGTATAAATAGTAGCCTAGTCTTCGTCTAGATTTAGTAAAATTATAGCCTAGTTAAAACGCTAATAAGTAATTTTAAAAGGCTGTATTCCTAATAGGTAGTATTATTAGTATTAGCGCTATCTATAATTTCGATTAGAAAAACTATATATTATTAAAATTATTAGAAGATTATATATATTTACTAGATAAGGTACTACTTATAGGTATAGAGTTATCCTTATATAAGTATATCTAGAACTATAAACTATTACTTTCTTACCTACTAGAATACCTACTATTACAATTAAATATTATCTTCTTATTAATAATATAGTTTTCAGCGCTCTAGTTTTTATATTCGAACTTCTTACTAGAATATTAGTATAACTTATATAATTAGCTAGTATAATTTATTAAAACTAATAACTTCGAAATTTTAAGTAAATATAGAGTCTCTTTAGTAGAGTCTCTTTAGTAGAGTCTCTTTAGTAGAGTCTCTTTAGTAGAGTCTCTTTAGTAGAGTCTCTTAGTATCTATTATATATCTCCCGAGGTAGAAATCGTTATAGTTAGGCTAGTACCTACCCCGCCTATACATAATTGTTGGGAATACTAGAATTGTTGGAATGCTGGCATTCGGGTTTTCAGCGGTGCAGGTCACGTTTTCCTATGTCACGTTTTTCCCCACGCATCTGATACGTGTTTCGTATCAGACACCCACACTCTTTTACCCATCGTCCGAAGCAATTGTAGATAGGAGGAACACACAGAATACAATCGAGAATCAGCGCGCTTACTTTGTGTCACACTTTGAGAGAGAGAGAGAGAGAACAAACCTGTACAGTCGTATCAACAATAATCGAATTACTAGAAATAGAGGATTAGTTATATAAACTAACGATACTAGTAGAACAGACCTCTTATTTATATTATACGAATTTTTAGTTTAATAATCTTAAGTACTAGTTAAATACCTAGTAAATAATAACACCTAACCTAATAAATATAATTACTAATTCTAATAGTTATCTAAACGCTTAGTAGTCTATTAAGTTAGGCCTAATACGTTAAACTAAGGAGGTAAGAGAAATCCGAGTTAGAATAAAAAGTAGTCGGACTATACTATAAATAGATTAGGTAATAGAATTCGATAGAACATACTATATAGCTTCTTACTCTTGGCTCTCGGAACTACTAATCGAGTAACCTAGTATAACTATTACTAGGTACTAGGTTTAGTATAGAAGCCTTTCTTATTATATCTTGTTTTCTTTAATAGTAAGAATAAAAAGGCCGAATTATCCTATACGAATTATTAAGTCCTTAGAAAGTATAATTATAATATAGCGACTATATATAACGCTTATTACCTTATAGCCTAACTTAAATAGGAAAGAGAAATTCGGCGTTAAGGAAGGATTGTTTTAGAACTTTATACTACTATTTATATTTAAATAATTTTATAAAGTAAGTATAATATAACTCCTTTATATAACGTAAGATCTTCTTATAAGTTTAAAGTTAAGAGCTCGCTTAGCTTACTTAGTATAGTATATATATTCCTAATAGTATTAGTACTTTATAAGGTAGTAGACTAGGTAAATATACTCGAGACTATAATAGTATATATAGAATTCTATTTAACTACCTTATTATTTATATTTACTCCTCCTTTATTATCTATATCTACTCTATCTCCTAGCGTAACTATATCTACTCCTCCTTCTAGCGTAACTATTTACTCTATTAACTACATTTACTACTACTCGAGAAACACTAGCTTCCTAGCCTACCCTCTATATAAGATAGGCTAGAGTAACTTTAATTCTTTAATCTCTATAACCTTTTTATTAAACCTTATATAGGGCTATAGTTTAAAACTAAGGTTCCCTTCCTGCTACCAGCTGCTTATATTTCGTATTTCGTATTTTTATCCTGATCCGTGTTTCTAGCTTTACTTTATTTGGTACTCGAGTATGCGAGCGTAAATATAATGTTTGAGGCTTCGTTCCCGGATCTCTATATTTACGAGTCTCGTCTATTTTCTACCTACTTATATATCTACGGTCGCGGTAAGCGATAAATGCCCGGGGTAATTACCCGTTACTAACTCTATAATATATACTCGAATTCCAGCCAACCAGATGCCGGGAATTCTTACTAGTATATGTTCGAGGGACGCGGTGTAACGAATACTCAAACTGGCTAACTAAACTTGGCTGGGTGTTCGCTGGTTGGTATGCTATGATAAGAAGAAGACTGGGGTGTCTTAGTATTTTAAAGGAGAGCCCGGGGTTTTTATAACCGTTATATAACCGTTATATAATAATTATAAAAATATAAATATTAGTAAAAGATAACTATCCCTTAATTATTATATTATACTTCCCTAGTAAGAACTATTTTACTTAGTACTAGTTTAGGTATGATTAAGAATTTCTTACTTATTACAGTAGTAATTATTACCCTAGAGCTAAGATATTACTTTAGGTAATCGTTTATAATAGTTCTAGGAGCGTTCTAGAAGTATTCTAGGACAATTACCTAGGTAAGTAAGAATCGGTACTAAGCCTATAGGAGTAGTACTAAGTACTTATATTTATTTATATAACCTCTACTTCTTTTAATATTTAAGAGAGTTCTCGAGAATAGTTCTAGAATTATCCTAGGAGAGTTATAAAGGATAACTATTCTCTAAATCTAAATTCTTACTTATAATAATAATTATATAATATATTTAACTAAACACTATTTAGCTAATAAATAGTTCTATCTTAGAACGATTACTAAGTAGAAACACTCCTAGAACGCTCCTAGAACGAAGTCTAATTACTTGTAACGAATACTCAAACTGGCTAACTAAACTTGGCTGGGTGTTCGCTTGTTGGTATGCTATGATAAGAAGAAGACTATCGGGTTGTTCACTTGGAAGTGAACTCATTACTTGTATCAAAGATGTCAAACTAATATGATAAGATTGATAACTAAGTTGAGCACGAAGCTCCTATCTAATGGCAGACGTGCCAGTCTTATATAGAACCTTCTTGCTCGTTGATCATTATGATCACCCTGATCCCACTGATCCAGCTCAGCGTTGCTCAGTTGATCACCAATGTTTGAGCACGAAGCTCCTATCTAATGGCAGACGTGCCAGTCTTATATAGAACCTTCTTGCTCGTTGATCATTATGATCACCCTGATCCCACTGATCCAGCTCAGCGTTGCTCAGTTGATCACCAATGATCAATGACGGTCACATGACTTCTATGAGATGAAATCCCTGGATCGCTTAGCTAGCCTAAGCATCCCTATTTGCTATAAGAGTGTGTTGCTGGTGCTTAACCTGTCAGGACGCCGTCTGGTCTTTGCTTATCACATGCCAACACGTGATTCGTGACAGAGACTTACTTAGGTTTATATATTTCGAGATATTAAATAGGAATAAGTTTTAGTATTTATAGTTATATTCGATAAATACTATTACTATTTACTATTATTTATTCTCTTACTATTAATTTTATAATATTAATTCGCTAAAACTCTAGTAAAAATACTATTCTACCTAGGTAATTTACACTATAGTTTTTAAATCTTATATAAGAGAAGCTTATCTAGAGACCTAGCTAAAATAGCTTAAGGCTATCTCCGAAGAGTAGCTACTTCTTTAAACGTTTTTTTAAAGGTAGTCGTATAAGTCTTATAGTACTTATTTATTATTTTATCTTATATAAAGGATATAGCGTAATTAGTAAACTCTTTCTTCTTATAGCTTTAAAAGATCTTTAGTAGAGTCGTAATAGTAATAGTATAGACTTTTATAGTAGGTCTACCTAGAGAGATTCGCTTATTTTAGAGGGTATTATTCTCGGAAAGTAGAGGTGAATAGATTATATAAAGAAGATCTAGAAGATATATATAATTTAGGAAATATAGATTAACTTATATTATAATATATATCCTAGCAAGTTTTAAAGAGTTTTGAAAATTTATAAAATTTTGATATTCCTACTAAAAGTACGGTAGTCTATAACACTATAGACCGGGGGTCCATAGTGTTATGGACTCCCATGCTCCCACTGGGATACTACTGTACGTCGTGGACGTCGTCTGGGAAGTTTGAGAAGTGTGTCTTCGCTATGACTCGAGCCTTGAGTTTATGCATTCTGTGTTCTCCTAGGAAGTTTCACGAAAGGGCTCCGGAACGATGTATGGGCGAAAAAAGAATCTGGGAAAGATCGTACTGCGCAGTGGGAATCAATTTCATTTGTCCTCTGTAGAAGTTGCTTCGGAAAGGAAAGGAAAGTGGGGCTGGAATCCGGATCGGACATGGAGTCGGGCCGGCACTTGAACCGGCCGACTAGCGGCCCGAAGGGAAATACAAACGAAATCAATATGACCTCAGTACCAAGTACTTGACACACTTAAGTAGTGCGTGAACCTACCTAGGCTCGTATTAAAATCCCACAGTCCCTCTTCGGACGAGCCACAGTAGTCTAAATTCAAGTAAAATTCTTCCTACTCTTGTACTTCCAGACTTCTACTGTTCTACAACTCATCGATCCGCACTCTGGCTACATGTTGAAACTGCCACTACCGTTGCACAATCATATATCTTCTACAATTAGTTACAACGGACAGCCAGGAAACGTCAAACCATATCGCGTATAGCACCTGAAGTTATACTCGCCAACACGCTGGCCGCGCCGGTGATATGAATGTGTGAAGCACTTGTCAAGCTGTCAATTTCGATCGAGCCCCATCCGGAACCATGTTCGATATATCAAAGTGTAACGATGAGATACTCCTTCTCATCATTGAACAAATACCATCCCCCAAGGATCTAGCTTCATTGGCAATTTGCTCTCGTCGTTTGTACAATGCCACTAAACCTTGGTTGTACTCGTCATGTATACTGCGGAAGCCTACATCTATTCACTACTACCTCCGCACGATTCTGGCTCATGAAGACCTGGGCGATCGTGCAAAAAGGCTTGTTTATTTCACCGAGGAGAGCTATTCGAATCCTGAAAACCTGAATGACTCTGATTGGCAGAGACTCCAGCTTGTCATGGTAAAAGGTTTGCCATACAGTGCGAATTTTGACCACCGTCTTCATTGGAAAAGACTTCGGAAAGGAGTCGACGATGCTTTTCTATCTATGCTGCTTTGTGTACTTCCGAATCTCGAAGAAATCGATATGCTGCATTATGGAAGTTCTGAGCGAGGGCATCCTTATGTCGAGTCATTTTTGAAGCGAGCTGCAACATACCAGAGGGATTCTTCAAGTTCACCTCTCGCTATGAAAAACCTTCGCCGTGTAAGGCTTCATAACATGGACGAGAATAGCTTTCCAGAAAAGGGACTAGCTTTGTTCCAGGCGTTGCCATATCTTGAGCTTGAATCAGTCCAATACTTTTCATGCCACAGAGTGAACGGAAGTCTATTTCCCAGACCAAATTTTGGAATTGATAGACATATAGATACTCCGGGTTCAATCTATTGCGATGGATCGAAACCTAGGTCATTATTTAGCAAGGACACTGTCTCCTTGACCCATGCTTTCATCCAACCAGAACAAGTCAGGAAATTCTTTCAACTCTTCAGTTCGATTCGCCGGCTCGAGTTTGACTTCAATCATGAGGATGAGTCTATTGATAATTGGGAGCAACATAAGATGGATTTTGTGCCACAATCTCTCGTCGATTCTGTCGCTCATTTAAGCCACTCTCTAGAGGAATTGATACTTACCCAACACGAATACCCTAATGAGGTTATAGACGATAAGGCAGAGCGACCTATTTCACCATTAGTCTCATTTCAAAAACTCATTAAGCTAAAGATATCTGCTCATCTTTTGTTGGGAAAAGATCGCCGCTCAAATTCTCGTTCAACCAACTACAACCAAATGGCAATATTTGATCAACACTTTTTTCCGAAGTCTCTCAAACATCTCACTATTTGCGACTGCAGCACATCAATATTTAGAGTATTGAAATCATGGGCGTTGCCCGGCAACCTTTTGCCTGAAAATCTTCAAACTTTGAATATTTTGTTTACATCTGATTCTTGGCAAATGATGGAAGATGTCACGTGTCTAAGCAACCTGACACTTTTTGACTCGAAATTCCTTCCTTGGAGTATAAAGATTAATTTGGCTAGCTCCGTTAGCCCCGATACAGATTGGTGTCCAGGCTGCGTTGAGGTCGAGGGAACTAGAGAAGGACTCGAGTTGAAGTGGAATTAGGCCCAGAAACGCATCTTTTTGGTACCTCTTTGAGACTTTCGTCCGGATTACATCTCGATGAAATGAGAAAGTTTCCAGATTAACTCCTGCAGCACGCGGGAATTATTCCGAATGAGGAAGAGGGAAATGGATGAAAATTCTTCAACAGTGCCGGAATTTCTTTTGGAAACAGGGATACTTGTGAGTTCATTAACTTAGCCCCTCGAACTAGTTACTAACTGTCGTAGACCTAGGAGATATATAAAAAGGAACCCTTAAACGCCTTGCGCCCAGTACCTAGTCAGAATCATAAGCCACTTTCGAGCAACCTCTGTATCTTGTAGCAACTAGAAAGCCACTTATCTACCTCCTTTTCTTTACCATCCAAAATTTGCACAAGAGCCTCCGCTGATTGAAATGTGAGAGCCATGCCTGAAGTATTAGTAATGTTTGAATAGCCGACTTCTCAACTCACCATGTCCATTAAAGCCAACGCAAACCCACAGCCCATTTTGACCAGGAGCTTCACCAATGATGGGTCGGCGATCAAAAGTATACCCCATAATGCCACTCCACTCCTGAATAATCTCCCCATCTTCTCTCCAATTCTCTCTGCCATAAAATCTCTTGGGAAGCTTATGCGCGAAATATTCTGTAATTTCTGGGACGATGGACGAGTCTTCAATAGAACTGGCCCTAAGACTACCACCTTTGGAAAAGTCAGCACATTATACATAGCCAACAGTTTGAAAACGCACCTAGTACTAGATCGCCTTCTCCCAGAGAGCCCTTGTATCTTTGTTGATAATAATCAGAAGAATCTGCGGTTTCCCAGACACCGGTCCTTGGGAGGACCCCAGTATCGACAATCTTTGATCCTGGTCGGACGACGCACATTTGTCGTTTCGTTGGTTGGATATGAACTCAGCGAGATCCGGATATAGCGCCCCAGAATATGCATTTCTCGCCAAAATAACCTTTTCAGCAAACACATCTCCTCTATCGGTATGAACTTTCCACCCATTACCTTCGTTGTCTTCGGAGAGTTTCAAAATTTTAGTGACTGGAGTGTTGGTTTGCAAATTCAACCCTTTCTCAATTGCCAGTTCCAGAATCCCACAAGCCACGAGATATGGCTGCAGCTGATAGCCTCCTACTAAAGATACAGCACCAACACCGCTAGGAATAAGAAGCTCCTTCTTCGTCTCCTCAGCACTCCAAATTCTGTATTCTCTCAAGACCGGAGCCTCCTTTCTCATCTCAGCAACCTTCTTTCTGGCCTCCAAAACACCCAGAACATATTTGAATGGCTTCTCATCTGTAAACATCTCCACAATCTCAACTTCATTAAGATCACATTCAATTCCATGTTCCTTGATGAATTTCGTCAGAAGCTTCACATTATCAGCCTCCAGCTTCTCCATTCGCAACGCATCTTCGAGACTGAATCGCTCAACATGGGCTGAGAACTTGTCGTAGTCTCCTGGACGACAGTGGCCACCGTTACGACCGGTTGCTCCACTTGCCGCTTGTCGCGCTTCAAGTAAGACGATGGAAGCGGCGGGTTCGTGAACGAGCAGCTTGTAGGCAATGCTGCCACCTGTGATTCCTGATCCGATGATGATATATTTTGAGGATTTAGGGAGCGAGTCTGTGCTACGGAGATCCGCTATGCGATGGGGGTTTCGCTGCCAGTAGGATTTCGCTGGGTTGGTGTGAGGGAGCCCTGTGAGAGGGGCTGTGGCACCTCCCATGATTTAAGTTGGTATGTGAAAGGCCTGGGTGAGTGAGATTATATATAAATAATGTTATTACTGCGCCGAGGGCTGAAAGAAAGAGCATTGGATTGTTGGCAAATATATTATCACCGCTTCTCATCCGAAATTCCGGACTCTTTAGGCAACAAAATGATATCGTCATCTGCAAGCAATAGAATTCGTAATTCTTGAATTGATTGGACTCTAGCGACTTGGGCTTGCATGCAAATGAAAGATCGGCACTGCGTCTTACCAGGTTCCGGGTGGCTGGAATAAGTGGCAGTGAACGTGATAGCGTAAGTTCACTTATAGTGATACTTTCAAATGTTCTAAAAAGCTGATTTTATCGCCCAGGATTTTGGTCTCATCCTCTTCATTGGTCTAGAAACCCCTAGAGCAATTGAATGGTCTGAATTAAGTGCGCTACTAGGAAAGGGGTTTCTACCACTTCTCTTGTCCACCAAGAGCCATAAGTTGACACTCAACAGTTGATTACATACAGAGGAATATCCAATCATGCTTCTCATCCGTTTTCTAGTATTTTTGTGCCTTTCCGATGATCATCGAAGCATGGGATTTTGCAAATGCGGGGTAGTGATCGTTCCTGATTAGGCAGGTGGAGGAACCGGTCACGTCTCCAACACTTGTATCTAGTTGTGATTGTTACCCGATGCCTATTTCCTTCAGTTTGTTTGCCTGATTGGGGGCCATTTGGAGTAAGAGCTTTCTTGAGAGTTGATAATTGTTTTTCCAATTGTTCTTTCTTTTTCTGGCTTTATTCTTATCCAAGTCAAGTGACCGCAGCAAAGCAACAGAACCGGACTTCGTAGTATCATCGAGTAATGCACAGTCTTGCTCCACTCACATCTCTTCAATTATAACTAACTACACGTGAGAAAAGATATTCATCAATTTTCTGCTTCGGGCTCGCTTCGAGAAAGGGGGGAGAATCAGGTGGACGGCGCGAATGCTTGGACGGCATAGAGTTTATCTAGTGCACAGCTTGATACAGTAGCCACCACCTTCGGACTTAATTTAACTGGAGTTTCTGCTCCGGGGTGGTCTGGACTAAATTAAACATCATTGCCCTGCGTCATGAGAAGATTGTACGCACAACCCTCGGCGTTGGTTTGTTTAGTCAAGTAGGGTCGTCGAATCTAAATTTAGATTTACTAAATCTAATTTATAAACCCGTAAATTAGCCTAATTTATTTTTTGGTATCTAATTTATAATCTTAGTATGGTTTTAGTACTATAAATATAGACAAAATTTACTAGAAAGACTACTAAAAATATATATAACTTAGAAGAGTACTTAATTTATAGAATTATTAATACTAAACCTCTTCTTTGTTAATCTTAATATTACTTATACCCTCATTAGATTTATTGTCTTCTTCTTCTATTTGTATAAGTACTCTCCTAAGTTTAATAAGTCTTTCGTCTATAAAGGTTAACGATACTAGGAATTTAGTATTACAGCACAGCCGGATATTAGGATATTCCGCCCCGAGATCACACTTCAGGTCATGTGACGCATATAATTAGAATCTAATTTATTATTGCCTAAACGCTTAATTTACTAAATATTTCTAATTTTTATAAATTAGATCTAAATGCCCAACCCTATAGTCAAGGTTCGTTTTCGTTTATCCCATAAACTCTTGTACTGGGTATGAGCCTATCTGGCTGCGTTAAGCAACTACTAGTGTTAAAAGGTAGTCTGCTTGCGGTTCCCAGGGTGCAGTTCGTCAGATGGGCGGACCCTTTCCTCCTCTGGCTCGCCCAGCGTATTTGGAGCTCAGACGTCCTGAAAACCCGAAACAACTGGAAAATATTGAGCGATTGGCTGGTTCTTCGTTAAACTCGGATGCTCTGTTTATCTGTCGATGCATAGAACATAATTACGAATCATCCTATCTAAAAATCCTACTTCATTCTACTTGACCAATCCCACAGAAAAGAAAGTAGCATTCTACAGGGTTGCTCGTATCTTATCAGAGTCTGGCCCCGCTTGGCTGCTTTCTTCCCTTACTGTGCCACCCAAGGATGAATACCCAGTCTCAAGTTCAATACATAAAACGTGGCATTGATCTCACCCAACAAAGATGTCACTGTAATTCGTCGTGGGTTTGGCCCCAAAGATTTATATCCATGAATTTTGCCATCGATAGTACCCTGGTGCTGAGCTGTACATAAACTCAAAATAAAGGTCTCCACACAAATAGCCCGATTCTCATACACTGAACCGGAACTTTATAAGCGGCCACCAGGGGTTTCCACGATGGATTATCGTGCTTCTTTCCTTATATAAGACCCCTTCTCCGATATTACCGTAGTATCTTTCCATTGATGAACTCGTAGGCCAGTTTCTTACTTCAACTTCCAAAACCTTTGTGGTTTATTTCCTTTTTCACTTCCCCAATGGCTGTTTTTGTATTTGGGGTATTTCTGGTGGCCTTTGCTGTTATCTCATACCTAAGTCAGCGAAGCAAGATTGGAAAAAGTAGTTTCCGTCAGTTTCCGGGACCGTATCAGTTGCCTTACATTGGTCGCATTCATGATTTGCCTGTCAAATATATGGTGAGTGTGGCTTGTGGGAAACTGCCCATCACTGTCTCCTGTACCAATTCTCATTTCACATGATGGTTGTATTTTCGCTTACTGATAGCCAATTCTGATAACAGTGGTTGAAGTTCTTTGAGTGGGGAAGAGAGTATGGACCGGTTTACAGAACCTCGATGATGGGAGACAATTTCATCATCATCACAGACGAGAAGGTAGCGGAGGAACTTCTTGTCAAACGAGCCAAGATATACTCTGATCGACCAGCCTTCACATCACTGTTTGATTCCAAAGGAAATGATGGGCCAGAAGGTCATCTTCCACTCCTGGGTAAAAACAGTGCGTTTATTGCCTCCGGTACTTCGTAACAAAGCTTAACATCATCTCCTAGAATATTGGTCTCGACAGCGACGTCTCAGTCATTCGTACCTCATAGACGCGAGGAACAAATTCTACAATGGAATAATGAACCACGAAGCGAAAAGATTTCTCTACCGATTAGTCAATGATCCAGATAACTTTTCCAATCACCTCGAAAATATGGCATCGAAAGTAGCCTGTGAAATGGCATATGATGATTCTAGCTCCAGCACCGAATTGACGCAGCATTCACTGCGACTACTTACACAGATATCGCCAGCAGGACCTATTACAAATCTGGCGACCCCTTTATGGAATCTCCCACTGTGCGTCAACCCATGGAAACGAGCTGAAATCAAACGTCACGATGAGGAAAGGAAGTTTTGGAAGGGAGTGATGGCAAATGCTCGTGCTAAGTGGGAGAAGGGCGAGTCACGAAACTGCTTCGCCAGGAAATACTTCGAATCACAGACCAACTTATCTGGGGACGGCGAGGCCGCTTGTGTCTTTGGGATGGTTGCTTTGATGAGTATCTTTACAGTTGGAGGACCTCTGCATTATTTTTTGATGGCAATGGTCCTCCACCCAGAATGGCTAAGAAAATGTCAAGAGGAGATCGACGAGCAGTGTGGCGGGAAAATGCCCACACTTGCCGATTGTCCCAGGCTTCCGATCCTGAGATCTTGCATATTGGAAACGATGCGATGGAGGCCGAATATTCCTACAGGTGCGAATAGAGTACTTGCTTCGAAATTTTCAAATTCTGACTGGTTTCTTGTGCAGGTGTTGCTCATGAAGTGGAAGAAGATGACTGGTATGACGATTGCTTCATTGCAAAAGGGTCGCGGATCCTCCCACTCGAATGGTAAGTTATCGCAGTTCACATTACTCTTGGACTATTGTACTTAAACTCCACTCCCAGGGCTTTCTTACGCAACCCAGAGAAATACCCGGATCCAGAAAACTACCATCCAGAACGATATCTATCCTCAGATTGGCCAACCTATCGCGAACCACTTAGCATTTATCCCAACATGAAGACCTTCACATCCTTTGGCTGGGGTCAACGGAGATGCATGGGGCAATCTCAGACGCAGGATGAGCTGCTTATTGCTTGTGGTGCCCTCTGTTGGGGTTATAACTTGAAGAATAAAATTGATGTTGTGACGGGGAAGGCGATTGAAATTGACACCGAATCTTCGAATTCTTTGCTTATTATGAAGCCGAGCCCCTTCGAGATGACATTCGAACCACGAAGCGAGAAAAGGAGAGAGGTGATGATTGAGCAGTGGAGGTATGCTGAGCAGAAAGATATGGAAGCCCGAGAGGACTTTTTAAGAATGGCGAGGAGGGAGAAGTCGTTCATGACGGCTAGATCAACGATGCTCAATCTATGACTTTTAGAATAATAACGTGATAGATAGATATTTTGAGAACCCGGCTTCAATAATTTGTACAAATCCATCTTTTCTTTCCAAATAAGCCAGAAATCAATATAAGATTACAATATGCATACTCATTGTCGTCTCTAACCCGATTTCTTCTACGCGAGTCAATGTGTGTTGTCCAGGAGAGCACTTCGCACGTATTCCAATTAATCGAAAATGATTACACCTTCACTGGGGAATGGATATTTCATGCAAAGGAGGCAATCTCGCCAAGAAGAAACTACTTGGTCGAAAAGTTGCCCAATCAAGCCTGTTTGTGAAGTGATTGGTAAGCTAACATTCAAGGGAACACGAAAGGCCTTCAACTTATTCCTAACGTTGACTTTAGTATTGCAAGCAAAGTAATAAATCGACAATTCATGAAGTCATTAAAGACCGGAGTTACACGCTCTGCTTTCAAAGTGGCGTGCACTGGTTGATAAGATTGGCCAATACTCAGAATGGCCCCCAAGAAACCCCTCCAAGAGTGGCATTTGTAATTCGTATGACAAGGGCTTCAGCCGCAGAATATTAGCGCCTACATATCTCCTTTCGTTATTACAGTAAACCATCTTGATTGTCGCAAAAACCTCCGCACCATTGCTCCAGATCGCCCTGGCTTTGGCCTTCCCACCTTTCAACCCTATCGTCGCATCGTCGACTGGCCTGCGGATGTGCAAAAGCTCGCTCAACATGTTCAATTGCCCGAATACGCGGTATTGGCGGTATCGGGTGGAGGACCATATGCGTTGGCTTGTGCAGGTCAGCTGCCCAAAAGAACGGTGTCTGCAATTACTATCATGGGTATGCGAGGACTCAAACAGGCCGGGACGGAAGATGTACCGACCGTATCCAAATTCATCACCTGGCTCGCAACATACTGGCCTCAAGGATTGGGGGCGCTGATAATGGGCGCGGTAGTAGCCCTGAGGTAGTTTTCAAATACATGCTATGGGAAAAAATGGATTGATGCTTCATTAGAGAAAGCTACCGTATCTTAGTCTCAGCAACAGAGGGAAAGTCAGCAACACAGGGAAAGCAACGAGCAGCAAGAGCTTAATTCTGAACAAGATGATACGTCTGAGGAACGGAGGAATCGAGTATTACGGATGACCTTTGATCGTTTTGCGCATGGCATCAGGGGCTTCGTGGACGAGGCCTACTTGTTAGCTCAAGATTGGGGTATCAATTTTGAACATGTCAAATATGACAACATTTTGGTATTTCATGGAACCAAGGGTAAGCAAGCACCGTGAACATGGTCCGTTGGATGGTAAAAACGACTTCCTCATGCGGATCTTTATGAATTTTTTGAAGATGGACATTCCAATGTCAATCATTTGGACAAGGTACTATCTGATATTATTCCGCATGAGAAAACTCGTGTTTCTCGGAAGGATTTCTGATGTTGCAATTGTTGTATTCTACGGTTTGCAACGGCTGTTGTCATTACTCTACCTTGTACGGTCCAGTTTCTTCCTAGGTACCCCGAAGGTTTTATCTGCCTCTCCTCTTACATTAGTATTTACTTGTTCTTTACTGTTCTCCTCTCTCGTGTATCCCAAAAGTGTACGTCGTGGTTCATCCGCAGCTTCTGTACTTGTACAACAGGGTACACTATGTCATAGAGTGTGCAAGGAAAGTTTGCAGTCGACAACATCTTGGGTAACGTCGAAATTGGGTCACTGGGAAAAGTGAAATTTCTCAAGTCAACCTCCACGACTGATAGTTTTTGATGCTACGAAGCACGAGAGAACAACCCTAAAGATTCCGAGATCAACAGATATTAAGATGAGTGTTACCGTATTTTATCGACTCCAGAGATACCCTCGAACCATCTCAGACCCCTTCTGATTACAGCAAGCACCAAGCAACAAATCTAATCTCCGGAAGTTGGGCAATGGCAGACCAAGCTATCCTCACGGCTCAAGGCCATCAACAGGCTATGCCAAGATCATTTTCCATGCTCTCCGCCCTGGGACTTGGGTTCAGGTGAACCAGTCGGTTCTATCTCCTTGTGCAGTATTGACTGAACATTAATAGCGTCACTAATTCATGGGCCTCATATGTCAGCAATTTTGGGCAAAATATTTCCTATGGAGGACCACAAAGTGTCATACTCGGAGCGCTTGTGGCTCTTTTTGCACAATGGATCCTCACTTTGGGCCTCTCTGAATTGGCTTCTGCGTTTCCTTCGTCGGGGGTGAGGAATCTTATAGTTGTACTCGGGAATGGTAGCGGAATATTGACTTGATCATTAGGGACAGTACCACTTCGTCTGGATTCTTTCGGAGAAGAAAAAGGATTTTGCTGCTTTCGTTGTTGGGTGGCTTTCTGTCATTGGGTGGTGCATTGCTACAGCTAGTGGAGTTTCGCTCGCCACAATTTCAATATTTGGGTTGGTGAAGTTCTGGAACGATGGCTTTGAGGGAGGTGCTTGGATGGTTTATCTTATTTTTCTCGTTGTTATTGGGTTGACTTGTAAGTCATCCTATGTTTGGAGCTTTAAAACTGAGTCTAATCCATAGATAGTCTTACCGTTATACCTCACTCCAAGATCTCTACCACTGCTTACGACTATTTCTCTGTGGGTCTCGCTCCTCGGTTTTGGGGTCATCTTTGTGGTTTTAGTTGCCATGAAGAAACATAATAATCCATGGCCGTATCTTACCGAATCACATCTTGGAACAAGTGGATGGGGCGAAGAGACTGCTTGGCTTCTTGGTAGTATAAATTCAATGTCAGTTGTTGAGAAGTTCTTCAATGATCTTTTCCAACAAAATCTGATGGAACTGACTAGGTATGCATTTTCCGGCTGTGACGCACCTATCCACATTGCAGAAGAAGTGCCCAAACCAGGCATAAAGATTCCTGCTGTGATGAACCTCACGATGTTCATCGGTGCTCTGACAACCTTCCCTCTTCTTACATTGATGATGTACGCAATGAGAGACATGCAAGCAGTCATCACATCAGGTCTACCAAGCGCGGAATTGATCTACCAAATCACAGAGAGCAAAACCGTTACGACATTCATGATGTGTTGGGTCATCCTGGTATACACCAGCTCTTTAATCGGCCAGTGGGTGACCTGCGGCCGTTTAGTTTGGGCATTCGCTCGAGATGTAAGTTCTATCTCCCCTTTCAAATCATTTACTGGAGCGTCTTGACTTAAAGCATAGGGCGGAACTCCATACAAAGAATATTTCATCCACATCGACACCCACCGCCAGTTTCCCCTCCGCGCAACCCTCGCAGCAGTCACCTTCGTCTCCATCTACGGGCTCCTCTACCTAGCCTCCACCACAGCATTTAATTCCATCCTCACAACCACTGTCTTCTTCCTCGACTTAACTTATGCGATTCCGCAAGGCATCCTCCTGTTCCGAGGCCGTGGCAAAACTACACTACCGGATAGACCACTAGATTTGGGTGCCTGGGGATACGTGGTTAATTCCTTCTCGGTTGTGTGGACGGTGTTACTTGGCGTGATGGTTTGTTTTCCTACGAGGTTTCCGACCGAGATTGGGAGTATGAATTGGGCTGCGGTTATTATTGTGGGGATTCTGGGGGTAGTGGGGGTGTTGTGGGCGTATGTGGGAGACGGGTTTGAAGGTCCGAAGATTGATTTGAGGGCGCTTAGTGAGGCTAATGGGGGTGAGAAGAGGAGAGGATAGGGAGTTGTTGGATATGATGAGGGGGTAATGATGGTAGATTGTTTTATAGTGGAGTATGGAATATATGATTCGGAAAGAAGGCGTTGGTTTTGGGCTGGCCCTGTTCCTGTAAGGAGAAGAAAATGTGAGAGTTTGTCTTGAGGAGACCTTGCTTGGAAGGAAGGATTTTATAGGATACATGCGTTGGAAATTAAACATAGAGAGAGAATACTCAAGTTCGAAAAGATTTATTAATGTTCGTATTGTGTCGTGGGTGGGGTGGGGAAAGAGAGGGGAGGGCGTCCTTCGTTGTTATCGCGCAGTCTCTTCAACATGTGAAAAGGGAGCTGCTCTGTCTCCATTGAGTCTGTGACCCCCCTCCCGAATTGTGTATCTAGATGAGGAGGGGGAAAATTGCCCCTGCGTGTTGCTCCTTTGGCAATGCAATATGGATTCCACTCACTATACCTTTTAACAAATGGCGCAAAGTTTTCAAGAATGCAACCTAGGATACCCGTATGCCAAATATCCTAGTATTGGGGTTTGCAAGTATGAAGATAGCCAGAATATAAGTTAATAAGGGATGACTAAAGAAATCCTAATTTCACTGTTTGTATGACTCTTTTGACCCTCCTTGTGCCCCTCATGCCCCTCACTGCTCTTTGATATTGGTTTCAAATCACTTCAGGACTATGCAAGTAAGCTGGCCAATAGAATCCCATTAATTTCTTCATATTCACTATCAAATATATAAGTGAATTACTAGATCCTGGAAAATTGGGTTATGGAAGGGATTTCAGGGTGCACTGTTACCATGTGAAGATTACAGGGTTTCCTTTAAAGACAACTTCAACCGATGAGGTTGAAAAGATTTCTCCCAGAGATGCAAGTTGATATAGGTTCATATATTCTCTTTGAATCAGAGGCCAATGAATCATAAAACACTGTGAATTATGCAAGATGGGATTTCTGAACACGCAAATGAACAGTTGTGACACTTGCACACAGATTTCCACCGCATGATCAGGATGGTTCGAAGGAGCACTTGTGTATCTAAACGAAAATGACGATCGTAGTGATTGAGTAGCTCGTTGTTTCACAACATCACATACCCTAGATACCATGCATGCCATGCACGTTTGTCACTTTGTTTTTCATCATGCAACATTGACAAAGACATGATCTGCGCAGAGTTGTACAAGCAAATTAAAGCTTTTGAGTACCAAAATTATATCATGAGACTGAACACGTCAATGACCTAATACAAAGGGGTACAACTTCTAGTGAAGAAGACAATAGTAACGCCAATGTAATTTTGCCGTCATAACCGTCGGCTAGGATTGTGGGTATGAGAAAGGGGTACATGCGTCACATGCCAACCAAACAGATAGCAAAATCGTAGGACATTGAACGGCAATAATCTTAGAAGCTCTGATTAAGAACCTAGCATCTCAAATTGTTTCTGGGAAAGCTCCTCAATTCTCTATCTTCAATGCAAACTTGACCCATTTCAAAGCAAAAGCTTCAAATTCAGTCAATTAACCATGGACATCTTCTTTAGAAGAATAGAACATGGCGGAGCTAGCCATTCACCGATTGAAGAAGGAAAAACACCAAAGCGTAGCACAACTCTGGCTGTTTTGGGGTGTGGTAGGGAACCTTCCACAATAATCTCCCATCTTCTTGGGAACTAAAATGGGAAAATAGGAAATCTTGGAACATCACTCCTCTGTGGAATTCTAGCAACCCTCAAAGATCGACCAAATGAGACCTCAAGCCTTCCAAGCTTCGCAAGTCTCCCAAGCTCCTCGAGCCATGAGATAGACAATGAGACAGCTAGTTTTACGCCCCCCACCAACTTCGCAGCCTACGTTCGCACCACTGCTTCAGCATCTCGCTTACAGACAGCTCTCGCCCCTTTCCCAACCCACGTCCGAATCTATACGGATCTCGAGAATCTGCATAAGGCAGATATAATCATTCTGGCTTGCCAACGGGCTGATTTGCAAACATGCCTCGGCAACTCAGAAGTTAGAGCTGCACTTGCGGGCAAGACCCTCATTTCCCTCCTTCCCGGTGCTACTATTCATACACTATCCTCTATGCTTGCAGCACCAGATGATACGAGCCAACAGCCAAGCACAATCATTCGAGCAATGGCCAATATATCGTCCTCGGTTCGACAGTCAATGACGATCATTGAAGCACCGTCTTCTACACCGGCTCCTATTTTAAAGACCGTTGATTGGCTATTCACCTCCATCGGTACTGTCAAGCACTTGTCAGGCCACAATTTTGATCCAGCCACATCTCTTTGTGCCTCCACTCCCGCCTTCTTTGCTCTCGTTGTAGAGGCTTTGACTGATGCTGCTGTTTCGGCTGAGTTGGCCAGAGAAGATGCTCAGATCATGGCTGCGCAAGCAATGAAAGGCTGTGCGGAGTTGATTATGGCGGGCCAGCATCCGGCTCTTGTTAGAGATGAAATTAGTACACCTGGCGGATCTACTATCAGAGGCTTGTTGAGGTTGGAAAAGGGTGGTGTGAGGAGTAATCTTGCGGAGGCCTTCTTCGAGTGTGTGAAGGCTGTTGACAATCTGGGGAAGAAGTAAGTGAAACGATATGTAATAGGTGAGGTGTATTTACTGCTTGAGATGGCGGCCGTGGCTCCTATGAGTAGACGCTACGCTCGAAATGGTAAATCCGATAGCTCTGTTGATTTCGTTTGTACTTCCTTGGACTCGCCTTCGATGAAGAATACATGAAGCAGGAAACAGTTGTTTCTGGGACACAACTGCTCTAATTATACCAGATTCGTTGGGAAAAGGAAACTGCATCTCCCCTCATGCATGTAACTCAAGCCCTCAAAACAAAGGGCGGCTGAAGAATAATGACAAAGCTGATTCAAATATTATTCTCCTTGAAATTACGCTGTGGCTTTATATCCCAGAAGCTATAAACTATGTTACCCTTCAAGCAGTAGCGTTGTACTTCGCACCAAACTCAGAGACAACCCACTTGCAGAACTTTTCCCAATCCTTGTTCCACTCCCTAACATGATCTGCCTTGATTCCACTTCCATTCGCACCTTCTTCTATATCTGTATACCATTTATAACTATTCTGGTCCTCGAAATTCGAGAAGAGGACAGAATTTTGAGCCAAGTTACCCTAGTGATAGTCAAAACCCTTGTTCAGAAATAGGACCAGAAGCGTGCTACTCACCAAGCCTGCCAACCCAATGTTCTCAAACCCTTGAATCGCTTCATAAAAGTCATAGCTCAACCCCGCATCATCCTGTCCCTCAATCGCGGGATCATCATTACTCAGAGCTGTGTAGACACCATTTGCAATCAACGCCGGCAAAGGATGTTGCAAAACATTGTCATTGAGTCTCAAGGCCTCATTAGAAATCAAACAAACCTCGACAGCAACATTCTCTTCCTTATAAATATCCATCAACGTAGGATGTTTGAATAACGAGAATCCATGTCCTATCCTTCGCGTGCCAAACTTGACAGCACTGATGATATTATCATCGGTTGAGTTTCCGTCACCCAGGGTCTCACCCGCATGGAAGAAATACGGAATCGTAAGGTTTCGAGCACCGGCTTGCTGTTGAAACCAGAGTAGTTCTGGTGTGAGATCGGAAAGTGAACGGCCCAGATCCTCTTGCGAGACAAGATCGTAGCCTGAGATAAGATCTGGATACTTAGCTTTGAAATTCAAGGCATTCTTCATATCTGAAATGATTCTCGCTCTTTCGCGACCTCGAGAGACGGTCCAAATGATACGGGTACCCCAGAAATTCCTCCCCTTCCTCGTGGCTTTGAATTTTGTAACCTCGTCTTGGAAGAGATTGTACCTTGTGACCAATTTATCAGCCTTTTCATTACCAATTTTGACACTCGGAGAATAAGCTTACCAGTAATCTGGATCCGGACTTGCCACGCTATCCCCAGTCTTCACAACCCCATTATTCCCTCCATTTCTAATTTCCACCCATTGCACCCCGTCATCTGCCAGACTTCCAAAAAGATCTTGCAAAAACGATCTTACCAGTGGCTCGTAACTCCACGCCGTACCCACCGTCCCGAAGATCCCTTGGAACTTTTTCCAGATAGCGTCAACGCCTAATTCCGATTGTTCGGCGTCGTCAATACCTAGTGTGACTCTATCCTTCAGAAAGGCGAGGAATGCAACTCTGCCACCTGGAAATGCATCGGCAGCTTCAGTAACAAGAACCGGAGTGTTTGGTATGTAAGATGTGGTCCAAATGCTTGCTGCAGCGGCGGTCACGGTGGTGTTGGAGTGAGCAAAGTTTATCGACGTATTGTTTTTATTGGCATCACTTGCAAGGTCCGTTGCGGCTGAAATTACCATTCCAGGCGTGTTGAGAATTGTCTGGAATATGATTCCGTACGGAAGCATAGCAGTGAGATGAGCATGGAGAAGTGAACCCTTGGGAAGTCTTTTCACAACTTTAAAAAGATCTGTGGTACCGATTGTCGACCTGGCTGAAGCGAAGTTTTGCCCTGGAAACTTTGGGTTGTTGGAGTTGGCGTAGCGGTTCCAGATGGTAATATCTTCTGTTTTCTTGATCTGAGCTACGATTTTGTCTGCGAGTTTTGCGGTGGGAGACAGGTTTTGTCGGAAGATGTAAT
This sequence comes from Hymenoscyphus albidus, assembly GCA_911693285.1. Classification (NCBI taxonomy): domain Eukaryota; kingdom Fungi; phylum Ascomycota; class Leotiomycetes; order Helotiales; family Helotiaceae; genus Hymenoscyphus; species Hymenoscyphus albidus. Next base: position 103,637 of record CAJVRM010000485.1, on the reverse strand, counting down.
CTGGGGTTGAGTAAGTTTTGCACTCTTTTTTGAATGATGAAGATATATACCAGTTCTTTTCTTATGCTCGTAGTTTTTCAATATTGCTATACCTGCCTGTTGGTTCAAAACCGAAGGGTCATCAGGATATGGGACGCCATCTGGATCCAAGGCACCAATGGCTACATGAAGCAACCCAAGTCCTAAAATGGAGAGAATTACTGAAAATGACTGCATTTTGGGTGAAACGAAAGAAGGATATTACAAACTACAGAGAGGTTGGAAGAACGCAAAACAAGCGTGAGAAGCATCGGAGACAGTATATAACCAGAAAGGTTTGTTTCACTAATCAGAGTACAGCACGCAATGCAAGGTCGTGCTCTTCTCTGCGTGAAAAAATGATTGGGTCTGACTATCTGTACGACGTACGTCCAATATTCGCGGTAGTGTGAGGACAAAAAGAAAGGTGCATATGCGGGGTACGGGCATTTCTTTCCTGTCTGTAGTTGAGAGACATGGCTTTTTTGATATCGCATTCTCAAGTGTAGAAGAGAAGATCGGCCCTGTTTTACAGAGATTCGATTTACGCTTATTGGACGCTTATCATCTGTTGTTGCATTCCTCGTAGCATTCCAAGCAGATTTCATTTTATGCAGTCGCACAATTGTAGCATTAATAATGAAGACCCCGCTCGTGCTTTAATTGCTTATGGTGTTTGCTGTAGTACAATTATGTACTAGTTTTGGCCATCAAAATAAAGTCTGGGTTACAGTACACTCGGGAATTAAAGTACAGTACATACTTATCATTTACGGGATCTACTAACCCCCAATTGAAGTTTATGAGCTTGTTTATTGCTCCAGGCTTGCTCCCAGCGATCTGTTGATCATTATAAGAATGAAGTCAGGTGGATTTGTGGCCAACAGGTTTTCTGGTGTTCCGGATTCAAGATAGTATCGCACTCTTTCTTTTTTCGTACGTGTATGAATCGCAGGACAGCGCTCAAATAACGGTTAATGAAACTTGACTATTCAGAAATTACCAGACTTCAGGTAGCAGCCTCCCACTTATTCGTAGTATGGTCAGATCGTCTCCCTTTTGTTCTAATCATGCCAGTGATATAGACTTTATGATAGCTGATCCATTCATTCTTTCCTCTTATCACTCAGGTAGCAAAGAATCACTTTGACTAGCCAAACGTAAATTACAGGTAGAAGAAAAGATTGAATTTATCAGAAACCTACAAATAATACCCAGTGATTGCTTTACATTGAGTTGTCTTCATTTTGTAAATACATCTTCATCAATAAAGTTTTCTTGAAGTATGCAAGTCCAAATCTAGCCATTCCCCTGTTATTCAGCCAACTTTAGGATTCATCATACCCTTACGTCCTGGTGATTAGCATTTCTATGCTTGCTGTTTCTTCTCATGCTACTGTGCAGCCGTTCATAGTGAATGGGTATTTCTTGGGCAGAAAAATAGTAATTACTGTAAAGTCTTTTACATCAGCGAGTCGTATCTTTTCTTACATCAGTTCACTGACCGTCTGTTACAGCCAAGAAAGTCTGTGGTGAACAATTGATAAATAGTTCTAATATCTTTATAAACATAGGGTTTCTTCTACTCATGTATCAGCCAGAACATCATCACACAAGAGAACGAAAAGCTACCACAATGGCGATCTTAGCAACCACGCAAGCAGCCATCCTGGGTTTCATCCGTATGAACCTTCTGCAAAAAGGCCGGAAACCACTACCTGGGAACAAATCGAAAGCTACATTTATCTACTTTTCTTATTTGCCAAAGGAAATACGAATCATGATATGGTCTTTCGCAACCCCTGAGCCAAAACCCGTTTTGCAACACCCATGGCAGATTTCGAGACCATAAACCAAGGGATGGCCATCTATGCTTTTCGAAACTGTGTGCTATCAATGACCAGTTCCTGCTATATTACATGTATGCCAAGAGTCTCGAGGGGAGTATTTATATAAGTGTAAGAGGTATCGGTTATATACAGAGTGTATATAAGACAGTGGAAGTAGGATGGTCAGATGACTGTTAGGTACATCGTGAATCAAAAGAGTAAGAATTTGACTTGTGAAAATGACTTGATTTTTCTAACTATAAGGACAGTAAAGGTCTATATATACTCCTTAGATAGATCCTAGGAAGTTCTATAGATTATAAATAGAATAGAAGTGCTTATAAATAGAAAGGGATACTAGAATGCTTCGGTTCACGTGATCGAACGTTCTAGAATAAGCGAGAACAGACTAAGGTTTAAACCTAAAGTCTATTAGTAAGTAAGGTAATTATTACCTAAATGAAACAATAAGGAAGGCGTTACCAAACATCATCCCACCTACGTACTCCTGGGCTGTGACCATAGTCAGTACGATCGCAAGTTCTTCTTCTCTTTTGAACAAGACGCCATGTTCAAACATCAACTTGCTCACTTTACAATAGGTGAGTCGGACTAATCCATAAAGCTAAATCTGCATGAGTTACTAACTGCGAGACCATAGGAAATACCAGCCGAAATCTTTTCCATAATATTTAACATCTTTTCATTCTCGACGTTGAACTTTACTCGTTCTTACGGCCACTCCAACCCGTGCTTGGCCCTGGACTAGATGACCCGCATTCTCCCCTTTTTGTGGGTCACTTTCCGAACCTTCGCGTACTGGTGGTTATTTCAGATTGGGCAATGGGCAAAACGTTGGATTCCCTAAGAACAAATCTGCACGCGATTAAGCCTGTGTTAAATTCTATAATTGAGTCACACAAAGAAGCAACAAAACACATTCTTCCAGCAAGGGAGCCTCTACAAGTTTATTGGCTAACGCAAAGACGACATACCCCTCCCAAAACGCAGTCTCAGTCTCCGATAAATGTATTTCATGATGGGTACGTGTACTTGGACTTTGAGAGTGGCCGTGGCTTCCAATGAGAAACGTTCAATTCATAATTCCTCTTGAGAGTTCGAATCCAGGTACGTTCCCCTTCTTTTGGATCAAATTCATAGCTGACGAACCAATGGATTGGCTTCATGCAACTTTCGCCAATTCTGCGTGGAACAGGCATCTTTGTGTTGCCACAGTGTTGGTTCTGACATCACTATTGGCGTGCAATATTCTATACTAATAAGGGCTATTTGAAAGGGATCTGTTGTGGCACCACCTGTGGTCCTGAGGGAGCAATGGGATGTTATGCGGGAAGGGGGGGGAGGGGTGTGCGATCAACCAAAGTCTTGAGACATTTAATTAAAATGGTTCGTTCACTTTCTCTTAAGTATTTAGAGCATAATACGCATGTGAGATCAGAAGAAGAGCTGGATTCTGGATGTAACATTGATGAACTTGCTTATCAGAACATAACACAAGTTTCGCTTACAGATTGGTCGTTCAAATTAGATTGACAACGCTCTAAGGAGCAGGAAATCAGGTGAGAAAACTCTGCTATATAAGTGGGAAATGGATTACCGTACGTCACATTATTGCACGTGACCCCCTATCCCAGTTGTGACAACAAGCTTGGATGATGTTTGCTATGAGCTGCAACAAGGCCTGCTTCTCTGAGAATCTCGTAAAGAGCAAATTATCTTTGTACGATGACTCAATCATAACAGACGCATTGGAAACGAAGTTCTCTGTCAAGTTGGCGACCAAGCAGGAATAAACTCTAGGACAAGGGAGTTACGATTTTAGCTAGGATACGAATTGACTACAGACCTTTGATTTTTGTCGTATTCGCTGGCTAATGAACATGCCGCTTCTCATGTTTTGTCTTGTCTTTGTTTTCGTCATCACAAAGGCGGGTGAACATGGGGGATGTCGGCTAGATTTTCCGTTTAGCGAATCTTTTGTTTACTATCTGCACCTTGATGCTATTAGCGTCTTTTCTCGCCACTAGGCATCCACCCTTGGATAGGTCGGCTTGTATCTGTCTTGTCGGTCTCCAAAACCCACAACAGAAGCCAATTTCACCCGCATCAACATATTCGCCACGTTACGACAGAGTGAAGGACCCCAGGAAAAGATGGCTTTGGGTCGGTTGTGGTCCCTAGCTTTGGGTTTTCTCTCCGCAGTCATATGGTGAAATGACGAAAAATACGCGCCAACATTTGGACCCAAGGCGCATACATCTACATGCCTGCTCCAGATATCACAACGAGAAGATCCATACCCTCTGTATTGCATGGATGCCGAGAGTCAAGAGAGGAATTCCTGTACCAACACGACGTCACCAAGAACCATCCAACCTACATGCTCGTACCTTACAACCAGCCGGGCGGGAAAAGGAACTGGATATACTTTTCCCCTGAGCAAGACGCGCTTTGGATGCATCATACGAAGTGCCCTCGGGGTAAGTTTTCCATGATTCTTCTGGTTATTTCCACATTAATAACGATTTACAAGGAGCTGGCTTAGGGTATTCGATGCCCCAAAGAATCGACACAGTGTTCATCTGCAACAAGGATCTACCTATTATACTACCTATAATACTGTCACCAGTTCCAGTCGACGTCCTTCTCTTCTTACAGGCTTACTCAAGGTTTCGCTTAGTCGCAATTTGGATACCACCTGAAAATCTGTTCACCCTCGCGCGGACCACGTATTCCGGCAGTATTTCCGAGTTTTTTGCGACTATATGTTAGCAGAGAAACCCTATCCCGAACGATGGCCACCTCACATCATTTGGCTTAGCAGTGTGGAGAATGAGTTTCTTAACGGCTTCGAAAATGGTTCAAAGATGTGTCTTGATTACGGGAAGGGACGTAGTCGCTTACAAATCTAGAGCACCCATGTATGAGTCGTCGAAACATATAAATTGCGACTGGAGGTGGCCCAGGTTCTCGTGTATATCCATGAGAAGAGGAATCATAGCCTTGACCTAATGTACTGGTACCAACTGTATCTATGGCTATCCTCTTTTGAATGAAGCCATTGCTGGGAAGCAGCGTTCATACACCCTCTCCATTCCCCTATTTTGATGCAACATGTATGTAGATTATTAGAAGTTCTCTGTCTCTGTATCACTGCGTCTTCAGATGCTTTGAGAGTTGTATCCTAGCCTCAAAAATCGTAGATAGAGCTCAATTGTTGGGATTGCTATCAAAGGGGTGAAAACCTGTTGCAATACAAATCAACATGACTACTAATAAGTGATGACTAGAATTCCTACAGTTATGCGCAGGAAGAAAAGTAAAATGATAGCATCATAGCAAGAAGTATGCGCGAGTACATGTAACGTACTTCATAAGGAGTCCGGATTTATAAGCAGTCCGGATTTTTTACCCCACCATCCAACTTTTAAAAACCATAGAACTTTAACTACTTAATATTTATTTATATAAACTATACTATCTTTCTTATTCTCGATCTGGGCACCTAGGAGCAGTATGCGCTAGTGATCTACATATACTACAGGTTCGTGGTGCACGAATTCGTGGTTCAATTAGCGGGGCCACAGCTTCATCCAAAACCATATTATCACTATTTTGAATAAGTTCCCTCCCTTCCTGACCTGTAAGAACACCCCCAGTAGCAATATATTGACGTCGCACAGTTTTCTTCTTCTTTTGACGTTCAGATTCAGCTCGTAAACGTCGATTTTCCTCTGCCAAAACCGTAGCTGATTGCATAGCCATCTTACACCCTTTAACCAATTGATCTAATGCAATAGCAGTAGGGCTTGAGAGAACGTTTGTACGTC
>CAJVRM010000485.1:73238-91310 GCA_911693285.1 Hymenoscyphus albidus | reverse complement strand
GAGAACGAAGGTTCTATATAAGACTGGCACGTCTGCCATTTAGATAGGAGCTTCGTGCTCAACTTAGTTATCAATCTTATTGTAACCGTGTGGAGTGAACCACTGCTTGCTGTGATGAATACGGAGTCAAACGGAAACTGCTGTATTGAGCGAACAACAAAGTGAGGAAGGAAGAGAGTTCCAGAGGAACGAGAGCTTAAATACAGGATGCCAGCAGCGCGCACGTGACACATACTACATGCTGCGCTACACGTGATCAACCCCTAGTTCCTCCAACTCCGCGTGATCAACCCCTAGTTCCTCCAACTCCGTAACACTTATCATATTAGTTTGACATCTTTGATACAAGTAACGAGTTCACTTCCAAGTGAACAACCCGATAGTCTTCTTCTTATCATAGCATACCAACCAGCGAACACCCAGCCAAGTTTAGTTAGCCAGTTTGAGTATTCGTTACACTATGGTATAACTACTCTGGATGTATCTGTCTTGTCAGAACGCCGTCTGGACTAACTCGTCACATGCTAATACGTGATTCGTGACAAAGACGTTAACCTTGTAACTTCTCTAGGAGACTCCCTTCTATACGTGCTAGTACTAATAATAGAGGGAGAGTTAGTACTATAAAACGTATAAAGATAGATAATAATTAAAGGAGGTTAATATATAAATAGATAGCGGAATACCCTAGTATACGTTATAAGGACTTATAAGCTTAGTATCTCGAAGAAAAAGAACGTAAAATCTCCTAATCCATAATATCTTATACTTTAAGCTCTAATTATACCTACCTTGACTCTAATACTACCCGGCCTTTAGTCCTTACTACTAGAGCTCGAGTATCTATACTAGTTTACCTAGGCTTAAAAGGGGTACTTTTTAAATAATAATAGTATATATAACTTAAAAGAGTAGTACTAATAGGTAATATCCTTAAAGTAAAAGCTCGCGAAGTCTAGTAAGCCCTACTGTCACGAATCACATGCTCACGTGATACTTGTCATAATAAAGAGGCGCAACCCTCGACAGGCACATCCAGGTTTCTTATAGCAAATAGGGATTGCTTAGGCCAGCTAAGCGGTCCATGGATTTCATTTGGTTGTTGTCACGTGATGGACCCCGATGGATCCAGGAGGGATCCAAAGGGATCCACGGATCCAGAAGGGATCCAGTAGAACGAAGGTTCTATATAAGACTGGCACTTCTGCCATTAGATAGGAGCTTCGTGCTCAACTTAGTTATCAATCTTATCATATTAGTTTGACATCTTTGATACAAGTAACGAGTTCACTTCCAAGTGAACAACCCGATAGTCTTCTTCTTATCATAGCATACCAACCAGCGAACACCCAGCCAAGTTTAGTTAGCCAGTTTGAGTATTCGTTACACCTACCTTAATACTAGGAAGTTAAGAAGCTATACTAGTCTAATAGTTAGCTTGAAGGCTTTAAGAAATAATTTAAGATTAAATAATATTTATATTATAGTAAGGTAGCTATATTCGAGGTAGCTTTACTAGAGAGAATTATTATATTAGATAAGATTCGAGCTACTTACTCTAATTATACTATTAAGGATATCTTTAATATAAACGAAACTAGTATATTCTAGAAAATAACGCTAAATCGTACCCTTATAATAGGTCCTACGAGTAGTAGAAAAAAGAGTAAGGATTATATAACTCTTACTCTTATAGTAAATACGAATAGATCCGAGAAGTTAAAGCTCTAGATTATCGGTAAATCTAAGTAGCCTAGGTATTTTAAAAGGATTAACCGATCTTTTCTTAGTATTATTTACTATAATAATAAAACAAAGTAGATAACTAGGGTTATCTTTAAGGAGTTCTTACGTTAGTTTAGTAGATATATTATACTTGTACTAGGATAAAAGGTAGTTTTATTAATAGATAACTTCTTAGGCTATAAGGTTAGTATAGATAACGTTAGTAGTAGGAATAGCCTTTCGAACGTTAAAGTATAATAGTTACTACTAAATACTACTATATTTTAGTAAGCTATAGATTAGGGTATTATCGCTAACTTTAAAGCTTACTACTATATAAGGTTTGTCCGGTTTATACTAGCTAAGATTAAGAAAGACAAGAATCTACTTAAGACTATTACTCTTTTAAATACTATTAAGTAGACTATAAATACGTAGTATAACTTAGTAAAACTATCTATAATTATAAGGTGTTTTTGTAAATCTACTATTCTTAATTATCATTATTAAATTAATACTAAAGGTTATAATAAAGAAAAAGAAGAAGTATTAGAGGACTATATAAAAAGTAGTAGTAGTAATAATATTAAAGCTAAGCTAGCTAAGTTAATAAGAGAGTTACCTAGTAATATAGTATTAGTTTAGGAGTTTATTTTAGTACTAGACGAGTTATTAGATAATAACTTATCTAATATAAATATTCTTACTAGAATTCTTAAGCGATATACTAAGGTAGATAAGTAAGAGACTAAAAAGGAGGACAATAGAGACTCTTCGCCTTTAGTTAATCCCTTCGAAGTTAGTAAAGTAATTAAGCTTATAAAGCTTTATAAGATATAATAACCTAATAATAGTAAGCAGAGATTAGATTAGTTTAGGGATATAGAAAGATAGGTATAAACAAGACGTTCTTTAGTTAGTAATTAGACTTAGATTACTAGTTATTTTAGTGTTTTAAATAGTTTAAAGGAGTATTAAATAAAAGGGCTTATTTCTTTAATATATTACTCTGAATTAATATAGTTACCTTTTACTTTTTTATACTACTTTTAACTTTTAGCTTATATCTAATAACCTACTATCTACCTAGTCTACTTTTAAAAGTAACCTCTCATCTATCTCCGTTATTGTCTTTCTACTTATTCCTTTGTCCGCTAACCTCTACTATAACCTCCTTTCTATCTTCTAAATAGTATTAAATTAAAGGATTAAGTGTGACGGTTCTAACCGCCACTACACCTCAGACCAGCCCCTGGCTGGAACCCAGCGGATACCGTGCTTCCTGAGCCCGGCTCAGTTAGCCATAGCTTGGCACAACCTCCTGTATATAAGAACCTCTGGCTCCCGAGCTCTGCTCTCTTCTCTTCTCTCCTTAGCTTAGAATCTTCGAATAGACAGTTCCACAGTGTCAATCTCACCACTCGTGATACCTGACGTAGTCGTGCTCTTGCGCGGTCCATCAGCTGTGCGTGTCGTCACATTAAGAGCCTTTTTTAGTCCTAGCTTAATCTACCTAGTAAAGGCCTTACTATCCTAGCTAGTACGAATTATAATACCCTTAGATAAACTAGCCTTTTATAGTATACGAAAGTAAAGAGGATATATACCGCCGATAAGGGGTTTGATTAAGAGGTTAAAGTTAGTAGAAACGTTTAAAAAAGTTAGTATAGGGTAGATAAAAGTAGTAGGAATAGCTTTATTTATATATAATCTAGTATATACTAGAGGTTTAAATATCCGATATAATTTTAGGCGAATTAGTTAAACGAGTTTGTAGGGGGGATAAGAAATAATCGTAGATTTAGGTGTAAAATAGCGATTTTTTCTCTATCTAGCGGTAAAATATACTAAGACCCTCGCTATAAGGATAACCTCAGATATATCCTTAAAAATATATCCCCCGGGAATATCCTTATATCCAGGTTTGCCTATACCTGGGTTTTCTCCCCTCTAATAGGTACAGTACAGTATGATACTGCAGGTGTATTTTTATCAATCCACACCCAACTTTGGCCACATCCAGCTCTTTCACCCATTTTTGTGATTGAACGAGCCAGAAACTTCTTAACACTTAATCTTATGTATCTAGAACAGCCTCTCTGCAGTTACAGCCTTATTACGGTCGAAAATTGGAGAGACTGGATAATCTTGTACATATGCAGGCTGAGCCACGAACACAAAGCTACTTAACATCACGCATCCACTCAGCCACCACTGCATATCGCCGTGAAGAAAATGTAGATTCTTGACAACTCCTTCTCAGCTCGCGATGGCTTGGTTTTATTCACCGTCTATCGACTGACGATCATTACTGCCAAAATGGACCCTTTAGCTGCGCTCTCTATAGCTGGCACTATCGTTCAGTTTGTAGATTATGGAACCAGGCTGCTATCGAATACCCACGAACTTTACAGATCATCTACCGGCACGCTGGAAGCCAACAACCTGCTTGAGCTAGTGACAATTGATCTCCAGGCACTGATAGCCAAGCTGCGCGCTTCAATATCAGTCCAGGGAGCATACCAGGAGGAACTCAGTTTCGAGAGGCTATGCGACCAGGCTGCTCAGGTTGCGCAGGAACTTCTCGGTCGGCTTGATAACCTGAAAAACAAAAGTACCAAAAAGAAACCATGGGAAAGTTTCCAGAAAGCGATCAAAAGTGCCTGGTCGGAAAGGGAAATTACTGACCTCAAAGCGCGGCTGCTGGGATTTCGGGAAGTCTTGGATAGTAGACTACTCTTCTCCATCAGGTATACATATGTGGTACCCATGGTGAATTCAAAAAAACATGTCTAATAGGGTGTATGTAGAGAAAATATAGCCACCGAAACGATGCAAGCTTCTTCTCGGTTTGACAATCTCGACCGGCAAACTCAACAGATTCTTATTTCTATACTCGAAAGCAGCAGTGCTACAACATCCGAAATATCTCGAGATATACGGGCACAGATGAAAGGACAGACCATTGCATTCGCACAAATACTCAGTCGGATTGAGTCGCTCAATCAGAATAACCACCGAACAAGTCGCAGTACAATATTTCATGATGTATCGGCTGAGCTTCCAGACATGTTTAGGTCGAATGACGAGGAAGGAATACAAGGCATTACAGCAGATATTGAGATGCTTGATGTTTCAGATGCTGCAGAACTCAAGGTCCGAAAAGCTGTTCACAATAGCATTCTTGAAAGTCTTCGTTTTCCAACCATGTCAAGTCGTTATGATGATGTTCTAGAGGCACACCCTCAGACTTTTGAATGGGCATTAGAACAGTCGCCAAAAGATACTCTTCACGAGTGGAGCAACCTTGCCGATTGGCTTGAAGGAAGCGATGGTTTTTACTGGATTAGCGGCAAAGCTGGCTCCGGAAAGTCAACACTTATGAAGCACATATACGATGACTACCGAACTCATGAGGGCTTAAAGGTTTGGGCAAAGGGACGTCCGATTTGTATAGCCACTTTCTTCTTCTGGAATAGTGGCACCAAAGAACAAAAATCACTTTGTGGTCTACTTCGTGCACTTTTGGTTCAAATCCTGAAGAGGTACCCGGACTCAAGCCCTCTAACTCTGCCGGCGATTTGAGCGAGCTTATACTCCAAGATGGTCAGTGGATCATATTCTACGGAAGAAACTGCAGGTTTATGGTCAGTTCGAGAGCTTATGACAGCATTCAAGGCACTGGTCCACCAAAAGAGTGTCCCGATCAAGATATTTTTCTTGATTGACGGCCTCGACGAATTTGATGGCGACCACGAAGAAATAGCGAGACTTTTTCAGAATATTTCCAACTTTCAAGACATCAAAGTGTGTCTATCCAGCAGACCCTGGGTAGTGTTTGAGCGGATCTTCGAGAATTCCCCAAGTCTCCGACTACATCATCTGACATACCTCGATATTGAATGCTATGTTAAGAGCAAATTGATGAGTAATAACTTCTTCCAGATACTTGCAGGGCAAGAGCCCAAAGAGACTTCTACTTTAGTTGAAGAAATTGTGGACAAGGCGGATGGCGTTTTTCTTTGGGTAAAACTTGTTGTGATGTCCCTTTTGAATGGGATTAGGAACCAGGATGAAATATCTCACCTCTGGACAAGATTAAGATTGTTACCGCGAGAACTCGAGCCTCTTTACAAGCGATTGCTTGATCTTATCGAGCCACTCTACTGGCCTTGAGTCTCTAAAGCCTTTCAACTGCTCCGAAATAATCTAGATCTTGGCGAGTTTCCTTTTGGGCCAGCGTCACATGGTAGCATTGGTGCGACCGGTATGACAGTGGCGGGATTCTACCTGGCCATGAAAGAGCAATTTGACATCGCCACTATTCTACGTTTGTCGGAGAGTGGGAGACTTGAAAAGGAGCTTGTGAGTGGCTGCAGAGACACAATAGTGTATCTCACAGCACGCTGTGCGGGACTGCTTGAGGTTTCCAATATCGATGGTACCGCGGGAACTGACTCGCTTATTGTCTTTTTCCACCGAACGGTGCGGGACTTTCTCTACACAGATTTGCGTTGGTCGGAGTTAAAACTGGCAACCGCCCGGACCGACTTCAATCCCGGTGTGAGCATGATGCGATCATGTATTTCCCGAGCTATTATACATTACAGTCTCCGTAACAAACCAGGAGGGGATGAAAATGCGACATTACTCGCCGAGTACAATCAAAAAAAACAAATTACCAACTTGCGTTATGGACAAAAGAACAAAAGGCATTGCCAGGGATTTCATTATATATGCATTTGACGGAACCAAACACGAGTCAAGTGCTGCAACACAGGTTACATTAATTGATACATTTGATAGTATTTTGCCCTCTACCTGGATCAACAAGGTGTTTACCTGTCTGAGAGGCTTTCCGAACAAATTCGAAAGAACCTCTCTTTTTGCTCTCCGGCACTATATGATTTCCAAAACCCAACAAATTACGACTGAGAGAACCAGAGAAGTGGCCACAAATGCACTTCGATATCTGCTGCCAGAAAAGGATTGCTATGTAAAATCTGGACTTCCCTTGCCCAGTGTTGAAATGGTTTCTCTCCTGCTGGAATTAGGTGCGGACCCCAATGAGAGTGGCCTTTTCCAGAGTCCATGGAGAAGAACCTTACAGTTTGTAATGGACGCAGATGGAGAAGTGAAGCTACCAAGAAGAGACTTGGATAAATCTTTTGATCTTCCCTTCGAGCTTCCAGCTTTCAACTTCGAAATTCAGACCGCGGGCACATCTTATGATGCAAGGCCACTTCACCTCAGGTATCTTGAAATTATGAAGATTTTGGTAGAGGCTGGGGCAGATCCTAGCCTTGTTTTGAAGTCTCACTGCGGTAAGGAAGAACACAGCCCTTTGGAAATTATTAAGAACTCAGTGGGGAAGTTATATCCTATAGAGGCCGCACCTTTGATCGACTTACTTCGAGTGAAACTTTACAATCAGGAGATGAATCGAAGTCGGAAAAGGGAACAAAGTATGGAAGACGAGTCTGACAATTGTAAAATTGTCAAGAGGCAAATGAAGAAGAGACGTATCAAGAAAAAGTGACGATCATCGCAGTTTAGAACCATCAATCAATCATTGGGCTTACTGCCTTTTCTCTCTAAAACACATTGCTTACCTCGCCTTGACGTTTTCTCTTCTACTTAGATAAAGGATGAGAAGTTTCGATGACTGCGTGCTTCATGAAAAGCATGTAAAGCATTATTTTCCCATCTACCACGGCTACAACTTTAACACCATCTCAAACAGTGACCCATTTGGAGATACCAACACCAAGCCACTTTCACATGTGTCACTTCAGCATGCCATAGCCTTCAATTACAGAGAAATGACCTTTCAAGTAAGTTCTCCTCGGTCCGACTAGCCACTTTCTGACACTTGAGCAGGGAACTCAACCCTGTGGGAGTTGTGACGGACACTGTCCGTTTTTTACGACTACAATAGGGTATACTAATATCGGGTTTTTCTACTAGCAATACACTAAATGGGGACGGACAAAGTCTAACTCTATTTTGGTGAGAAAGGGGATGGCAATGGGGTACAAGCCCTTCCTAGGGGCGGACATTGTTCGTCACAAAGGTGACAGTAAAAGCTACTAAAGATACAGTTTTCATACAAATATCATTTTAAATGAACTAGAATCTGGATATATTTCCCCTCGCCCACTCCAAGCTCCTACTACACTAATATACAATCCCCCAAGAACATTAACTGTACCGTTGAGAACCCTGACTCGAAGCCTATAACAGTCAGGCCCTATTCCCTCCATAGTGAACTTATATATCCATATCCATAACCAAGAAACCAGAATATGTATATTGCTCGAACTTGCTGTTTTGAACTGAAGGACTGCGAAGAGGCTAAAACCACTCGCCATTCATTGAAAAATAATCTTCCAGCACCTTAATTCCATTGAAAAGTCTTATGGACCTATCTCAACAGTCCATCCAACTTAGTCACAATGCTTATTTTATCCCTAAGTACCGAACTTCCTCCCTCGTGAGTTCGAATTTGCAAGAGTTCACTTCGCGTGGCAAAAACATTTTACTTTTTTTAGCTGATTATAACTTCCCGTACTCCTTGACAGAAAGGTTTTAACATAATCTGGAGGCAAGTAGAGACGCACAATTACTGTTTATGTAGATATCGGTTATCTCTTTCTCACCAATTCTCTCCAAAGCTTCTCGTGCTCAAGGATTGTGTCTAGATATATTTGATTGCAAATTTTTATGGAAGTATATTCATCAATACTTTACGGTATTTACTTTATTTGCAAACATTCTACGAAATACCGTGGAGGTGTTTAGAGTGTTAATCACCACGCCCTCTAGAAAACATACGCTAACCTTTTATTGTTCAAGCTATCTCGTTAGATATTCCCCATGACTCGACGTTTATCAGCCCCTTTTTTAAGCGAGCCTTACAAGTAATTTCCCTGCTTCTCCTCATTTTTCACACTACTATTTATAAAGTCACCTGTTTTTATTTTAAGTTTCCTCCTGATTCCTAATAGGTACCCGTTTCTTAGTCCTCTATATAATCACTGTAATCCCACGTATTTCATCTCTCGCCCTATCTATATGATTCCTAATACCTGAGCTCCAAAGAGCTAATCCCAAATACTTAAATGGCACCCACTACGCTCGACTTGAATATCCTCTAATTAGGGTTATCAATGAATTAGACAAATGTTCACCACCAACTAAAAGTTTCTCGTTGCTCATATATCTCTTCAAAGTCTTTGAGTCCCTGTCATACAGAGCCAACAGGGAAGACTCAAGGATCCAGAAGACGTAGGTGATGGCTCTCATTCCATCCACACATTACCGAAGCCAGGGAAACACCCAATAGCAGCACTGACATCTACTCAATTCAACTCCTGGACCCTTGATTCCCAAGGAAAGACCGTTACTCCTGTTTCTAGACGTTCGAGTACGAGTAACAAAATCTGCTGTCGAAGTAAAATTTACTTTCGAACAGGACCATGGCATGCTGACTTACTACTTTTTGCCAGGTGGAACAAACCGAAGGTTGTAAGAAGAGATTGCTGATATTATGAATGCCGTTACCGTACCATTCAGGCCCTTGAACTGAGTTTGAGTTCGTCGTCCTCTTCAGCACCAATCTAATTCATGACATCACTTCCATCTGCAGCATCACACTAGAGAAATGAAGAGTACCGGTACTTATACGAGATCGGCCAAAGATAGAAACAAGCTCATGAGTCAAAATTTCAACGATTAATTATACTCAAGAAAAACGACATTGACAAGACATCTGAATACGAACTACACAAGTATGAGTGTGAATATGTATTTACGAGAAACTCAAATTGAAATAGATATTAACAACTCACGAGCATCCAAGGTATTTAAGAAGAAATTAGGGCTCTCAGGCAATCTGCAGGGAAACGAAAGTACCCGGGAGCCATAGTATTTGTCGTGGGTTGTGAACATCTGGACACCAGATTAATCGCTCAAGTTCGCTTTCTGTCTATGAGACAGAACAATATATTTATATCATGAGTGTCGCCCCCGGTACACCTAACAAACTCAGAAGACATTCCCGAATTGAAGAACAAAAATCTGCTGTCGAAAAGTCTTCTATTGTCGGATATGATTTCAGCTTTCAAATCTTAATCTAAAGCTTCCATCAATGATAGTTATTAGAAAACAACTACAGTTATTGGAAAGCAGACTCAGACTGGATATCACATACTTCTTGATTAAAAGAACTTGACTAAACTAGTGACCTGGAATTGTTGTTTCGGTGAGCAGAAAGAGAATAAGACACTCAACATGTGGTTCGTCTCTCTGGTCTTATAAATACCTAAAACTTGACCTGTCATCGTCGCAATAATATAGTAGGAGCGATTAATTTCAAGAACCTCATTCTCGCCCGTCTTCACCTTCCCCAATAATTTTGGGTTTCGCTTAGGAGATTGGAAAGACAAGACATAAAAAGAGGATGAATTCCATCCATCCTCACTATCTCTTCTCTACAAACCAACAAGTTCCCCCCCTCCTACCCCTATATCCTCGCTAACCAACCAACCAACTAAGCACCATCCCCAAACCCCCAATTCAAGCCCCCAGCCCCATCCGTCCAACTCCCGTAACACAACCAAAAAACCCCCAAGACCACCAAAAAAGCACACCACCGCAGACAGTAACACAGAACCAAACTCTCACCCCGCCGAGCAACGCCACCAATCCGGGCACTAACACACACGCCCTGCCGAGCCCCGGAACCCTTCTTGGCAAGGAGACTTACAGTACCTACCGAACTCCCATCACGCCCCTTCCGTCACCGCCAAGTGTGCAGCTGCAACTGTCATTCCTGGGCAGGGACACCGTCGTACAACTGCTCGAGCAAGACCGAGTATGAAATGGATGAAATGTATCTGACAGGAAAGGATGGAATGGCGACCGAGAGATTGCAGTGCCAAGGTGTTATATCTCTTGGCTGAATGGTTTGATGGTGGAAAGGGGGTTCTGGTGATGATAGTGATGGTATGAAGAATGGAAATGGAGATGCCAAGATGAGGTACAAAGTACAGGTGTATAACAGTGATCGATGTCCGCGATGGAGGTATGTACCTCAGATCGCGATGAAGAGAAGGCGAGAATTTTGGATATGATGGATGAGTAAGAGAGGAATGGAAGGGGAGAGCGAATTGGAGTGAGGAGATTGGAGGACACGAGCTTATGGATGTACAACTTAACTGACTGACTTTGCTTACTATGCCACGACGTTGGGGATACGAAAGGAAGGTACTTCCAATATTTGTACGAGGACAGGGAGCGTAGGGGAGGTATAGGGAGGGAAACACGAGGGGGGATAGTAATGAAGAGGCTGATAACAGGCGGTCAAGTGAAAGAACTCTCCGATGAACTCGAGGAAAGAGTTTCCAAGATGGTGAAAGGAATCCAATCCCAGAAACCCTACTCCCAATTTTCGAATGCTTCTGGTTCTAGACCTGGTTGATAACGCAGGACATGAGCAAGCGAAAGGATTGTCGTGCAAATAGTTAGTAATGTACCACTTCCATCCCACATCCCCATCCTTCATTGATCCCCCAAAAATCCAAAACGAAAAGATAATCAGACAAACTAGATGAAAAGAGTAAAACCCGCTGCTTTACCTCCAGCAACCCATAACAACACTCTTGCAAAAATCCTCACATCCCAATACGTCTCTTCCGATATAGACTGCATACCTACCCCGAACGGACCCGAGTTCAATCATCTGATATCTCCATGCGGGCGTTCACACATGAACCAGTCTCCCAAAAGAAACTCTCCCCACGCCGCCAAAAACCGCCCGGAAAGCCCATCCGTATGCCCTCCCCTCCTTCCACCAAAGAATCCCCCAAAAAAACAAGCTCACCCAAGACAAAAATCGCGCATACAAATCCCACCCGATCGGTCGATCAAGCCAACAGCCCAACAACCTAATATCCCCATCCCAATCTGATTGGAAACGGCACTCCGTCGTCCCATCAAGCAAGCAATGAACGGCATAAAAAGAACTCCCAAAGGAAATCAAGCTTTTCCGGAAGCCAAAGCCAAGACCAACCAGATTGCGACTCTGAAACTGGCGCGGGAGGGGAGAATGGGATGGGTGCATTAGGTCGCCAGATATGATGTGTTGTAGAACCTTAGTTTGCATTGCATGTACTTTGGTTGATGGTGAGCTAATGAGAATGTACTTTCTTGCGGATTGGCTCTTCCCGTTGCTTGATGGCGAAGCGCTGAAGCTTGATAGGAGGGATATGCAGAGAAATGAGTCATGAGTGCGAACCGAAGATTCCGAGTTAGCTACGTAGTCAACGGCTTTCGAAGGGTATGAACCACTTACATTTCTAGGATAGTAAGAATTGTTTCTTTTTTACAAACTGAAAAGTATGGAAGTAATAGATCCCGAGAGAAATGAACCCTATTATAAGAACGGCTTCAAGACACGAACCACTCGATCTCCAGGGTTTTTCGAACTACGAGATACCCCACGTATGTTCATGTTGTCAAAGGAAGGAAGTAAGACATTCCGAAGGAAAAGAACTCTATCATGACAGCGGCTCGCGAAGCAAAGGAGCCACTTGAAGTCCTACGATCTGTACAAGATTGACTTGTACCCCACCGTCGAGATCCAGGAAGTAAATAGACTCACCCACGCCATCCAGCGGGAAGTTCCCAGTGCCAAAAAAAGATCACGATATTTTTTTTTCTTCAAAAAAATCAGATCCTCAAACCCAAACTATACATCTCCAAATTACTTCCAACAGCCCTCAGAAAATTTTATACACACCTCAACACATATACTCAGCCCGTGATTGGTGTAACATCCGCCGCATACTCAACCATCAAGCGCAGAAAAAAAAAACTTAGCGAAAGGGAAACCGTAATCGCCGACCGAAAACGGACATCATCCACGCGACGACTTGCATATCGTGGCGTGGCTGACTGTTGACATGGTCCCACGACTTGCCCCAAATACCTACACCTCTCACCTCCTTCCTATGCTCTACCGGTGGTATATACAACCGCTCTTCAAACAAACCAAAAACCAAAAAAAAAACGAAAGAAATGCATATACAAAGAAAAAAGATAAAACACACCGCCCCCATTCTCCCCCAAATCCAAAAATCCCCATTTTAAACAAAACACCTGTATTTGCTAAAAATTCCCTGCGATTTCGAGAAGTCGAGAGGCTGGCGAGGCTGCACTGTACTGGACTGGACTGGACTGGTTCCGTTCCCACTGGTTCGCAGGATGACAGGACAGCAGTGGACGATGACGCAGATGCAGACGGTGTAAATCCCTCACTCACTCCCCGTACGTACGTACCCCGTGCGGTACCTGTACCTACAGTACGGATCGGGAGGCTGTACAAGTACAGCACAGGAAAGCCCGTGCGTGACCTTACATAAAACAATTCCATGGATACTTCCTTCACAAATCTCTCTCTCTCTCTTTTTCCTCTCTTTTTCTTATACCTCTCAAAAACCCAATATACTCCTTCCCTCTCTCCCCCCATACCCAAGTATCAACCCATACTCGTACGCAACCTCAGAATCCCCTTCCTTTCCCCCGGAACGCCTAGCCAAGAAAGAAAAAAAAAACAATCCCAGGCCATCCCCACAAATCATCGCGAAAAGAGACATAGCTTCATGCACCAATTCTCCACGATCTAGATGCATTGAGCAAGGTGCATGGTTCCAAGGTGTTGTATTGTGTCAGACCCGCATGTATCTATCTGTATATAGAAGTGGAAGTAGAAGTGGCAGGGGGTTGCGTAGGGACGGGAGGAATTCCGCCGTGGTGCAAATTTTGGGGAGGAGTTGTTTTAAGATATACTCGAGTAAATTTACATAACGACCGACTAAAATCCTTCGTATAAATATCAATAGACCGGTACGACTGCTTCGTATTATTCCTCCATCATATTCCTCTACCATATTCCTCTACCATATTCCTCTATCTATAACTTTAAATCTCAAATCTCAAATCTAATCGTTCCCCCTTCTACTTCGACTTTATAAATCATATCATACTTGTACCTATCAAATCTCCGACATCAACGCTCAGGATAAACTTCTAATTATGAAAAGGAAACAATATCGAATTCGAGATAACGGCGATAACCGCACTTGTATCTAAGACGCCATAGGTGAGGTGAGGTGAGGTGACTTGCATGTACGAAGTGCGATGAAGAAGACTTGGTCTAGCCTTGACGCCTGTCTTAGTTTTTTATTCTTTTTCTGCTTCTACGGAGTACTTGCATTTACAGTACAGAACTTTCAATGGAATTATTCAATAATTATACATCGAACTTATAAAGTAAGAAGAGCGAGGATAAGGACATAATACATCGGATAATAATGTTATGAAAATATAAACAGTAGATCCATACATACCTCATCGGAGATACCTCTCCATCTCCATCCCCACCTATTCTCCCCATCCCCAGTTCATACCTAGCCCAGCCCAGCCTCATTGTCCTTCCCCACAACCAACGACCATCTCCAGCCTGAAAAGTGAGGCGTAGCCTAGCCTACAATACTTCGTACAAGCAAGAAAAACGAACCGTAGAAAGACCGACGGTGCCTTTCTCCGCGCCGGGTATGACGAGTCTTTTTGACAAACTGGGGATTTATTACTTCGTACTTTGTGCGTAATCTTACAGGTAGTCCGTAGGTATCAAATAAACGCGATGATTCAACATGTTGAAATGACAGTAACAAGTTATTCACACACGTTTCTTAACTATAGGTGTGTTTAAGAAAGGATAGGAGGAAAGGGGAAACAAACATGTGATTCCAAAACCGAGCGTGGCACAAGATCAATCATCAAACAACTAAAATCAGCCAGCCAGTCACCCAGACAGATAACAAACGCAAAAAAAAGTCAGCGGATGACAATCTTTCGCCGTGGTGCAAAAATACTCAGCCTCTAAGCACTCTTCTATTGGTCAAAAGTTAGGAAATATCGTAAGCGAAGGAGTCAGGGCCGTTGATTGGATGATAGGAACGTGTATTTTGAGGAGGGGAGACCTGATACGGTGATATGACGGAAAGGGATGTGGGGACGGGAATGTGTGTAATTGATGGTTGGCTGGGACTGGGTCATTGGATTAGCTGGGAAGGTGTTTATGACTCGCCGTAGATTGTGATTTTGATTTTGATTTTGATTTTGATTTTCCCTGTGACAGTGACAGTGCCTGTGCCCTACGGTACCTGGGAATGGGATGGGAAATGTGGGACTAGACGGGACGGAATTGAATTGCTGGGAGGGAGGGTTTGAACTTTGATATATCGGCCGGTGTATTTCTCGCGCTTCCAACGATGCGATGGGATGGGGGATGACTTGGATATCGTGATTGATTATCCACTTACATATGTCCGTACATTGGATTGGTGTGGACGTATCCTCGGGACGTTGCAGAACCATCCTTCTCCTTTGGTGAAGGAGAAGGACGAAGGATTCAGGATGGTGAGAGTACTCCAACGAAACTCGCACATGTACTCTCACAATGAAACCTGTGGTGGTAAGAAGAAGCCTGAAAAAGGGGGTCGAGATCGGTCTGGAAAACCCGAAGAAGCTTCCATCAAGATGGGCAGCTGGTCTAGGTCTTCTGCTGAGCGACACACCTACACCTTACCCATCCCGTCCAGATGATTTTGATATTAGATATTGGAGGTTGAAAGAGAGAAGAGAGTGGTGAGCCTCCCCTGTCGACTCAGCAAGCATGATGCACGTCACTGAAGTTCTGGTCCTGGCCTGGTTCTCTGCTCACCCTCACTCGGTCAGCGTCAACCCCGCCATCCATCGCTTTTGATACCGTGAATAGATTGGAATGAAAATTCAACATCGGAAGTTCGTTCTCTCGGTCGATCGGTGGGGAGAGAGTCAGTTCGTACTGGTTCGTGGGTTACAGAATCTGCACTTTATACTTTATTCCTTTACTTAGTGCTGTATGTACTCGAGGATCCCGAAGCCCGAGGATGGCATCGGTTTCCGAAATTCCTGCGCACCACCAAGCAAACCAAACACACGTTACTGTATCATCATCGTCCCTCGCGATGTTGAGGAGTTGAGTGTTCACCGTTCACTCTGGAGTGGCAGTGGCGAGGAGGGGTGATGGCTGTTGCGAGGGGTTGACACGACCACTTTTCCGATCGCCCCCTCCGAACCTTCTCCATTCGATTCGCGGGAGCGATCAAAAGGAAAGAGAAAAAAAGTCTTGTTTGGACCTCATGTGCGTCGTGTGGTGTGCAGAAGGCCGACTCCTCCATCTGATCATGATGATTGTGCTGCCTGGAATGTTCTTGGTTTCTTCCATGAGTCCTTCGATGCGTGGTGGTGGTCTGCACTAGAGCATCCTTGCTTGTACCTGCTTTCCAACACGTCGAATACTAAGCTGCCAAGAGGTGACTGTACTGGTTGTCCTCTCGAGATTTTCTCCCCGCATCTTACGCCCCTCAACCCCAAACCCCAAGTCTAATACTGTGGATGTACTTGCGTCGGGATGATTCCCAGATGTCCAGATGAGATGCACCACCAGTTGACATCCTCGCATTTCTCACCCTCACCCTCCCAATGCCCGGAACCATCTCGTCACCGAGATGTAGTAAGTTGGTGGCGTCCAAACCAGGTGCCTCCACGCCATCTCGCAACCCACCATTAGCGAGGAATTAGTGTACAAAGTAGAATTGTTCTCGAAGTCTTAGCTGCAGATTTACCCTTCTTAGCATTGGATCTGTCGTCTGCATACACCAACCACACTATTTGCTTCTCCGCCTCGCCTAGCAGTGGTGTAGGGCAGACTTCATGGTGGTTGTGTCTTTTCTCCACCACCTGTGGGCACCTTGGAGTAGGCACCCGCCAACCTGCTTGGAACTTTTTCCCAGAAGAGGTGTCCACCACACAAGATTTGATAGAGGCGAGATAGAGTTCATCGACGATGCTGTCCGACTTTTATATCAGAAGAGAGAAAGAGCACGAATCCTGGTTAGAAATTACATGATATTCGATTCCGTCATAACTGATGGCTCGATTCCCACCAAACAAGCAAAAACCGGCCAATCTGATGAACATTCCAATCTACATATTCCTCCTCCTCTCTTAGAATGCTCCTTTTCTGGGCAACATATGCCAAGATACATGTGTCTTGAATTGTGCATCGTTGCGAGGGAGAGAGGGCAGATGTCGGTATTACTGAATGGCTCTTCGTGCTCCCCATCCTCCTTGGCCCATATGGATGGCAGCGTTGTTGTAGATTTGTATGACTTCCGTAAACACTTCAACCGTGATGCCAAGACCATACAGCTGTCGGTACACTTGCAACCAAGAAATGTGTTCCAGGAAAGTGAGAATTCCTCCGGAATCAAGCGTTTGTCTTGATACCTGAGTCGACCTTGCTGGCGCTCGTGGCTCAGCATTGAGTTTTCTGATGCTCGTCATACCTCTATTTTTGTGCTTGTACTGACTGGTACTGGTAGGGGTCGGGCATTGGCTGATGGCTGGCCATCCATATAAAACACTTCCTGGCCCATCATGAGGCATAAGGTTAGTCGGAGGTTGGTTGTCAACTTGTCGTGAACTTGAACCTGAACCTACCGTCGTCAAGCTTGAAGCTGCGAGGCGGCAGCATCCACTCGTACCAACCAACTTTCTTCCCATTGACACGCCTGCCCGCTACCCCGTCTTTGCTCACCTGGGCACTGTTGGAGATTTCTCCAGCTTCAGCACTCGCTACGTACACTACACTGCCCATACACTACACTGCCCATACACTACACTGCACCGTCGGCAGCAGATCCCTCGTAGGCCTACGGAGACGCTGAAACCAACTGCGCTAGCGAGCTAAAGAAAGACACCCCAGCATTTCCCAGCAGCAAGATCAATCGCCGGCCAGCATTCTACGGCGGCTCACTCGGCCCACAGCGTAAAGATCCAACGAGCCAAAGATTAGCAGTGGCCTGAACGGGAAAGGGGTGGAGGGGAAATTCGCTGCACTTCGCTGCATCGCGACGATTACGGGGACCCAATAGCACTCAAACGGCCTTCAAGCCTTGGTCTCTACCTACCCCCAGGTAGGGTAACTGGAGGCGCCTCCACAGTCCACACGCGCAGGCCCTCGGCCAATTCTCTCTCCCCCTTGCATCGCTGTCGATTCGCTCACGCATTCGCATCCACAGCATCCTCAGAGGCTCAGAAGGGGGTTGAGTGGGGTGCAAAGTGCTCACTGCACTCTACACCACTTTCAGACGTCCCAGCTGCAGTCGTAGTAGAGCAGACGCAGGACAAGGAACCTTGATACTGGTATATATCCCTCGTAGCCCCCCCCCCCCC
>CAJVRM010000485.1:0-73139 GCA_911693285.1 Hymenoscyphus albidus | reverse complement strand
CCCCAAACGATTGCCAAGTCCCCCCAATCCAAGAAGTCCAAGTCCACCACCAGCACCACCACCATCATTCACACAAACCCGAATTGTGCTGCTGTACTGTGTGTGTCTGTCCTGTATATACAACTTCTGCTGGCGAGTGTACCATCACCACCACCGTCACTACCACAATCACAATCACTCACTCCCCACCAATATCGACACGAATCCTCCTCCACCCCATTTTTGTCCGCGTCACGTTTTCGTAGGTAGAGATTTCTCCAAGGTGATGAGATCACTCGCGAGCTTTGTTCACTAAAGCAAAGGCCGCTGCCGCTGCCATTGCCATCATTCGCCGGCGTCAGATCACGGCAGCTAAGACGAAACTTCGAGCCCTTACGCTAATCGACGCCTCCTGACGAAGTAGTCTGAAAAGGTTGGATGACGGGATTATCAATCTTTTGCACATTCACACCTTTTCTCCTTCGACCCTTGTTCACCAAAAAACGACAATTCATTGTTGTTTGTGAATAGGCTCTGCTCGCGTCAGAAGGTGCTGCATTCCCCCGGCGAACCGAAGCCCTGCCTCGCCTGCCTCTGCCTCTCACTCCCCTCCCGCCATGCCGGCCATTTTCACAGCCCCTCCGCCATCCGCGGCTGCTCCTACCTTCAACCAGATTAAATACCAACAACACCATCACCACCACCACCACGACCCTCTCTCTCCCTCGCACGATCCTACGTCTCTGCATCAATTACCTAAACTGCAGACCGACAATTCTTCCTTCTCCTCGGCCGATACCAGTCTCACCTCATCCCCCGAATCGCGACCCATCGATCTTCGAAGTCCCATACCCGAGGAAGACGAGGAAGATGAAACCAGCAGCGAGGCCGCTAATGAGCCAGTAACACCTACCGACTCCCAGCATCCTTACTCTTTTCCAGATAGGATGAACGGCATGAAGCCGCCAGAACATATCAATTCGTTTGATCTGAGTCGTTCACAACCACCACCTTTAATTTTGAATACCACGCCCACCCCTCCATCATCTACACCCACCTCCGAGAACAAGCCTCCTTCCATACGCTCGACCGACCAGCCAACCAAGACAAGTCCGCCCAAACGACCCGCATCCTCGTCAAAGGACTCGGGGATCAAACAAAAAATGTCGGGCTTTTTTCGTCGCTCGCTATCGCATGGAGCGAACGCTCACGATGTCGTACCCGTACCACAACTACAAATAGAAAACAATGCGCTATCGGGATCCGATCCCAACCTGAGCAAGGAACAACGCAGACGCCTGTCTGCTAATAATTCACCATATACAACTCGGTCCAATTCTCCCCCATCACCCGCTTCTCCAGGAGACACATCCAACATGAAGTCGCAACCACAAGCTCAACTCCAAGTATGCGAACCTACGAAAGATGACTTCTTCCAGAATCGAAAAAAGAATCGTGCTTCGACCGGACTAGGACACGGGATTCGGGACAGGTTTTCAAGGAAGAGCTCACATAACGACAAGGCAACCGAGCATGAGCAACGAGATCGAGCGACCAGCGTGGACCTCGACCCATCGATACAGAATTGCGACGGAGACGCCAATGCGAAGCTACCGCAAAGAGCCATATGGGCTCTACCTGCCGAGACCGGAATTGGACTGAAATCTCGCAGAATGAGTTTGAGTTTACCTGACGATTTTACGGTGGATGTTGCAGATCTCTACAGTGAATTCCAGGATCAGAGTAAAATGGTCGGAAAACGCGGGAAGAGCATTGGCAAAGGTGCAACCTCCAAGGTGAAACTAATGTACAGAAAAGGCTTCCCTGGTGAAGTTTTCGCGGTCAAGGAATTCCGAGGGAAGTCGTCCAACGAAAAGGCCGAGGATTACGAGCAGAAGGTAAAGTCAGAATACTCGATAGCCAAGAGTGTTCACCACCCGAATATCGTCGAGACGTTCCGACTTTGCGTATATGCTGGGAAGTGGAATCACGTCATGGAATACTGTGACCAAGGAGATCTTTTCAACCTCGTCAGCCAGAAGTACCTCTCCAGACCAGAACGATTGTCGGATCGATTATGTCTCTTCAAGCAATTGGTCCAAGGTATCAACTATCTTCACAGCAATGGTATCGCTCACCGTGATATCAAGCTGGAGAACTTATTGATTACCAAGGAAAGTAAGCTGAAGATCACGGATTTCGGTGTCTCCGAAGTCTTTGACGGTATTCACCCTGGATTGAGAGCTGCAGCTGGACAGTGTGGCAAAAACATGGGAGAGGCTCGATTGTGTGCTCCAGGCATGTGTGGTAGCCCTCCTTATGTCGCCCCAGAGGTATTGGCGAAGCAAGGTGAATACGACCCTCGTCCATTGGATGTTTGGGGAGCCGCTGTTGTGATGCTCTGCTTATGTGCCAATGGATGTTTATGGACGGAAGCCCGTGAAGGAAGTTCACCTCTTTACGATGACCTGGTTCGAGGATGGACCAAGTGGAACGCCAAACACCCGGAAGGAGAAGTTCCAAATATTTCCGAGACAGACTATCCACATGTGGCATTCTTCGATCAGCATATCAACCCTCCCGCTCTTCGACGTATCCTTCTTACCATGTTAAATCCTGAACCATCCAGAAGAGCCACTATGGCCACCATCGCCAAAAACCGATGGTTGAAAAATGTCGAATGCTGTCAGGTAGACAGCTATGACGATCCTACTACCACCGTGGACGCGACAAAACTGCGTTCATGTTCGAAAAGTATTACCAAAGTTGTCAGCCATAATCATCTTCCTCCGCAACAAAACTTTGGCCATAAATTTGTCCGACTTCCCGGAAGTACGGATATGTAATACCTCAACACTTTTTCCCTGTTGGCTGATGACGAGCGATTGTTCCTTTCTTCTTCTTCTCTTTTGCGAGAATTGTACAACCTTTGAGCTTCGGCATTGGACCTTTTCTTTGTTTTTAGCGGGCGGGTTGCATTGGAATGGAATAGGACCTCGATGGTTAATGTTGTTTTTTTTTTGCGAACCGTAAAGGAGGCTATTTGGGTTGGGTCGTTTTCACCAGGCGCTTTTTTTTGTCTCATTCTCGATATACCGGAATAGCAACACCACTTTGGGTGTGAATGGGTGGTGGTTTACATGATTGAATGGACCTTGGATGGTTTGAAAACCATCTGGGATGGGATTTTCTTGGTTTGGGTGGGGACCTGTGTTTTAACTGGATGGATGGATGGATTGTGATGTTGATTGGGTTTGGAGAAGGGGGACTAGACTTTTTTTTTTGGAAGGAGATGAGAAATATATTCTTTTCTCCTGTTGGCTCTTCCATTACTCTATTGAGTTTACACGGTTCTCGTTTCTTTATGTTTTTAGAGACCAGGATTAAGGGATGGGATGGGAAATTGCTACAGTAAGAGGATGCAAACGAATGGTTGGAAATTGGATTGAATTGAATTGCATTGGATTGGATTGGATATATAGGGTAGCTGAGGTGATTGATTGATTCCCGCGGAAGATGAGGAGAATGAAAGAAAGAAGCAAGATAAGAATGTGAATCATAATTCCACCTAAAGATTCCCGAGAAAATAATTACATGTCTACTTACTCACCTTGTGAACCCTTTCTTTTTTTTCTTTTCTTTTTTTGAGAAGCTTGTGATGAATGGAAGGTTGTGGTTTTTTTTTTTGGCTGAGGGAAGTGGATGGATGGATGGGAGGGATGAGATGAGATGAGGTGAGATGAGGTGAGGGAGGTAGGGGATGTGTGGGTTTTGAGTTTTTGTTTTTTTGTTTTTAAAGGTATATATGTATGTATATATATATACGATATCTCGCGCACATTTTTTTGGATTATGGCATAGATGGGGGGTTGTGGGATTGTGGGTTGTAGAATTTTAGGGTTGTGAGGTTGGAGTGTTGGAGTGAGTGGGTTTGTTGGTTAGGTTGGGATGATTGGACTTTTGGGGGGGTTTCTTTAATGAATGGAAGGAAATGATGGACGGGATGAAATGGTGAATGGGAGGAAGTGGGTGGATGGATAAAAGGAGGGATTGGTTATTATGTTTGTTATTGTACTTTTTATTGTGAAGTGCTTCGATCCCCTTCCCTTCCTCCTCTGCTGAATGGGATTGTAATGGTGATTAAGAGGTGGGTGGGTGGGGTTTCNAAAGGAGGGATTGGTTATTATGTTTGTTATTGTACTTTTTATTGTGAAGTGCTTCGATCCCCTTCCCTTCCTCCTCTGCTGAATGGGATTGTAATGGTGATTAAGAGGTGGGTGGGTGGGGTTTCACTAGTGAATACTTATTTATTTGTATATTTTTATTAAAAGATATGATGTATGTAGATGTTAGAGGACAGGAGATACGGAGTAGGTAGAAGTGGAGGGGGGAGGTTAAAGGAAGGTTTTAGGGAGATGATAGGGGATGGGGGTGGGGGGGTAGAGACTTTATGTAGTAAGTAGGTTTTCAAGGGAAGAGGGAAGGGGTATTAAAAAATAAAGGTATAATATAAGAATAAAAGTAAGTGACAAAGCGAGAAGCTAGCTAAGGAGCGAGCGAAGCGGTTCTAATACACAAGCTATCTAGCTACTATAGCTATAAGGGCCCGGAATAGAACTAGCGTTTCCTATAGAAGATACTCGTACTCGAGAGCGCTTGAGCTTATAATATCCCTTTCAGACGCTAAAGTGTTAGGTTAGCACGTGGATGCGATGACTGGGTTACATGGAGACTGAAATGCTTGGAAAGGCTGCTTGATTAGCTAAACGACTTTGCTTTGCGGGGAGAATGTCGAGAAGGTGGATACCCTTTTTCGACACTGTGGGTGCGTGTTTGGCCTGGCTGTTTGGCGTCTGGAAGGGGTGACAAGGGGAGGAAATATAAGAGGGAAGGGGAGTGGGGAAGGGAATATAGTGTTTGCTTTATTAGTACGACATAAAAGGTATGTAACTTACTTATTTAGTTAAATAAAATATTTATGAAAGCTTCTCTGCGAATAATTCGATAACGTTATATAATCCTACCAAACTGTATTAATTCTCCCCATTTTATATATGGTAGTCAGAGAATTCCTTCTACGCGCCCTTTCCCCCGTAATTCCATTACCGAGATTCGGTACAGAAAAAAGGGGGGCACTATCCGCTCGAGCCTTCGGTGTTAGGAGATAACACAACAAACTTTGACCTAGGGATAGCCGAAGGCGCGCGAAGGAATGAATAGACCGTATTACAAAAACACTCGCGACAAAACCCCGGACACAATTTTCGCTGCCGATTTCCGTATGAAAATGGGATTTGGATACGGATAATTAGAGGGGTTGTTTTCGATTCTAGATCACCACCCCTGTCGTTGCACAATGTGAGATGACGTAGGATGCAGCAAGCCCTTGAAAACAAGAACCATAACCTGCGCCTGCGGCGATGAATGTCATCATACCAACCAACCTACTCTACCTACCTACATCTAACAAGACAAAATAAAATTAAACTATTTACTTTACTTTTGTCTTGCTTCGCCGCTCTTCTTCATCGTGCTACGAAAATTTTAAAAAGAAGAATCATTAAGACCTCACCAGAACACCCATCTCTCCAAAAACCTAGCTATAGCTACATAGTAAGTCACCAACCCCATCCCATCCCATCCCCTCCTCTCTCCAACCAACTCACCAACTCCCATCACAGCCTCCAAACCCCTCCCCTCCCCTCAAAAATGTCCTCCCCCACCACAACCACCAACCAACAAACCACCCAACAACCTCTTCCCCAGGAACAACAACCCCAACAAAAGCAACAAATGACCACCCAACGCGCAGAAGGCTACCGGGAAGGACCGATCCGGGAGTCACGGATTAAAGACCGTCCGTATAGACCGGATCAGGATTCTAGTGTCAAGATTAAGATTGAACTTGATTTGGAGGTGGAGGTGGATCTTTATGCTAGGGTTAAGGTGAGTTTTGTTTTGGGGAAATAGAGAAAGGGGGGAAAGGGGAGGGGAAGGGAGAGAGAGTGCTAATTATTATGGTGTAGGGTGATGTTACGATTGGGTTGATGTGATGTGAGGATTGGTTGGGATGAAGATTATGGGTTTTTTGGGGTGGAGTTTGGGATTTTTGTTGGGAGATGGATGATGTGATTGGGACGGGGTCTATGGACTGTAGGTACCTATGATTTGATGAATATTGTGGTTTTTGAGATATGGTATATCTTATATAAATTTGTGTTGTGCTGGGTCTACTTTCTCTTTTGCTCCACTTCCTTATTTGATCCACTTATAGTTCTGCTGCCTAAATGCTTTATGTCTGCCTAAACCTTACACTCTTTATATAAACACCTTAGATAGCTACCTTTTACAATGCAATCAATTCTCCATGACCTTCAGTACCCAATACCTTTTCAACCCAATAATTTGTTTTCTGTTCACTTAGCTTCTGGTGTATGTGTTTGTGTATGTGTGGAGGTGAAACTAATAGCCAGTACTGCAGGTGTATTTGGTCGTTCCTGAATTATGGTTGGAATTACCACTTTGGGTATTTTGTAGACCCTCAAAGATATTCTTGTTGCTACCTTGTTACTGCACTTGAAATCTGCATGGAGAATTATTCCCTTTCTTGTTCTTTCTATTTCTTGCTCAGGAGTCAGCGGCTGTCTAACATAATTCACCTGCATAGATATACCGCTCAATTGTCATCCCATCTCCCCGAGGTTCCTATTAATACTCAAAGTCACAATCATCGCATAACTCTTATTGACTCTCATATCTCCTCAAACTTAATTGTACAGCAAATATGCCACATCAGAAGAAGCAAAGACCTATCAGATCTGAACCTTACAGTATTTTAAGCTGCTAAAATCGATATCCTCAAACAATACAGTGAGCTAGGATGATGGGGGCAAGTGAACAGTAATACGTTTCTAGGTGAGAGGTTTTACTTTAGAGTGGTATTTGGTTTCGCTTGTGGAAAAGGGATGGAATGCATTAGATGTAGAGATCCGGTTAGGAGTCCGAGGAACGTTGGTGCGGGCTCTTATATGGTGATGTGGTTTGTTTTTCAATTACTTGGAAATGTGGAGTTTTGTCTAGATGATGTAGAAGCTTTTAAATAGAGTCGAGGTTGGTTTGTTTATATGGGATGTTGATGTAAGTTGGGATCTCAATTCCAAAGAGCAGGATGAGAAAATCGAAATGTCGCGTATTTTATATCGAATTAGTAGTGGATGAAGAAATGTTCAGGGGGTTGATTCAGACCGTACGCTTAAATTTATTCTCCTACTAGGGTTGTTTTGAATATTTGGGAAATGATATAGGATTACAACACGAGAGAGGGCCAGAGCTGGGGCAAGTAGGGGAAGAGAGTTCGAGATTTTGACAGTTCATACAGCCGGTCCCAAAGATTTGAATAGCCGAGAGATCAATGCGGAATACTGAGATGGAGGGAGATGGAGTATCGTTGGTGACAGTAGGACTTTTAGAGAGAGAACGGTATTTGGTTTTAAGGTTGGGATCTATGAATCATTCTTGAACAACAATTTCGCTCGTTTTTGGGTAAGAAGTAATAGATATCCGTTTGAAGGTACTATACGATCCAAAAGCTTTGCAACATTCTTGAATTTTCAAAGTTGGAGGTCTTAAGGCCTCTTAGGCCCGTAAGTCAAAACTTGACATTACTCAAAAGTCTTCCACAACTCCATTGTGACTTTACATAATTTCACCATACCACACCCCACCCCATCTCCCCTCCCCCTACGGAAAATTAAGCATCACCCGCCACAAATCCAACGCACTCGTTCCATGTCCCTGCTCCCCCAAACCCCCCTTCTCATCCCGAATGACCACATCCACCTCCTCCCCCACCTTCCTCACAAAGTACCTCCAAAGACTCATCTCCTCCCCCCTCTCCCTCATCTCCCTCCTATCTCTCGCAATCGCAAATCCCACTTGATAAGGCACGTACGCCGTGGCCAGAAATCAGCCGATAATAGTCGTCGAGACGAAGGATACTAGCAAGGCCATTTGGCGCGGATCGTGGCGTGGGAAGCCCCATGGTTGGGAGAAGTGGTGGGATTTGTGTTGTGCTTTAATGGCGGGTGGGTGTGGCTGGATGGTGCTTTGTGTGGTGCGGGACTTTGTGGTGTTGGTGAGGGTTCTGAGGGGTGGGGAGAGGTTCGTACAGAATGGAGGGAGCTGGGAGGTATGAGGTTTTGTGCGGAACTTTTGAATGGAAGTCTTTAGGAGAGGGTTGAAAGCCCGGAATAATGTTGAGGAACTCATGGTGAAGGGATTTGTGTGTTTTGCTAGCTTTCGGTTATTCTGAAAGTTTGGAGTTCAGACGGTATGTTCGTTTATTGTAGATGTAAAATGAAGATTTGGACCGTTTGAGTCATTTATACTTATCGTGAGTCTAGATTAGTCGCGGACTACGAAAAATGTCGTCAAATATTCGATGGGTCTTCTGAGAAGTCTAAGCGAGGAACTAAGTCAATCCGTTGTGACTAGTTTCAGTTGCAATCCACTAAATATCGTCTGGAAGGAAATACCGAACAAAATAGACCTCGGAGAAAACTCGAAAACTAATTTTGAGTGGAGTTTCTTATATACATATCATTCTATGAATAGTAAGAAGTGACCTTCCTTATCCCAAGCTAAAGGTCCTGCGTAATATCTTATTGTTACTTCCTCCCACTTCAAATCCCATCATTTCACGAGCAGTACTACTCAGCCTCCTTGTTTTCTCTTTTGCCCTCCTTCTCATCACATCCTCTCTTCTCTCCATTCTTTACTGTTGGTACGACCTGGTTGTCGTAAAGGGTGATACACAAACATAATCTCTCTTTGTATTCATTCGTGTATGAAGAGTAAAGGTAAAGAGAGGCGGTACCCTACAAGCTTAAGTATATGAGTGGCAAGCCACTCACATGACCTAAAGCATATAGATCCACCAGGCTCTCGTACAAGGTGCTATTCACCAGAATTATATACCGACATTTACCTTTCCAATTCTCTGTCCATTATCATTCTTAGCCCACCTCCGAACTCGCCCTGGAAGCGTTACTGACCACTCAACCCCATTATAAGACTTACAACCCAATCTCGACCCTAACCACAACCTCCAAGTGTATGAGACCGTTTGTTTGAATGGAATTGGTAACGGGCGATGTTGTGTTTTAAAGCTGTAATTGATGAGAGAAGCAAGGGAGATTTGCATGATGTCGACCAATGTAATTTATTGTCGTAGCTACACGGGCGAGGACTTCGCCAAACGGAGCAAATTAATGATAGGTTTGCGGATCGTGTGCAGAATTGTAGAAGGAGGTGGATGTAAGTGTTTGTGGTAACAATGAAATGGCTCCATCCCTTATTCCAAGATATTCAGTACCTGTCAAAATGACTCACTGCTTCTTGAGACATGACCTAATAAGACATGATAGTACGTAAGCTGGTTATCTTGTTGCCTCTCGAAGGAGAGGTTGTAGTAAGCTAGGAAACCCGAAGCACAGCGAACGGGATCATAGCTTTTTACAACAAGGTGACGAGGAGTATTTCAAGCCTGACCTGCCATCCATCAATCCAATTGTAATAAAATTGATCAGCCCTTCCTGCCACCGTATTCTCCATTACTGGGCTTTCCCATCCACATGAACTCCCCCTCCCCAACTTCATTTCCAGCTCCATTATAAAATCGACTGCGTTCCTTCTTCCCATGCCTATCCCTCTTCTCGTGAAGCCAATTCCTAATATCCATCTCAATGGCGAAGAACAGAACCACAAAAATCATCAAGAAAGAAAATGTGTTCATCGGTGCATTAAACGCGAGACCCCAAAACATGGAGATCCTTTGCTCGCACTTGTTCTTCGCGTATCGCATCATCGTATGAGAACTGGGCCCGATTATACGCCATACGTATTTAGACAGTGGCTTCCTTGGCGGGGAGAATTGTTGCTTGTCTTTTCGCGAATTTGGGTTGGGGGGTTCATTGCGCTGCTGGCTTTTGCTTTTGGGATTGTTGGAGAGGCTCCTGACTTGAGATACGGAGAAGATTCGTGGCGAGCTAGAGTTCCGAACAAACCTGGTGCTTTTGCTTGGAGGGCAGAAGGTCCGCAGCATTGATGGCATTGTGAAAACTGGCTGTGATGGTGATAGGGTTAATGGGCAGAGGTTTTAGCGATCCCGTGCTTGAAACATAACCCCTGATTGCAAGTGATTTCGAATCAAAATGCCCCGTAAGTATAATGTGGCGTCTTTCCTCTCCAAGGGAGTCCAGGGGCTCAAACAACCACCAATCAATAAGAAACCGGTGTCCCATGCAGAAAGAGCATCAGGAAAAACCAGCAACCAACAGTGCAGAGCAATCATATACACAAAAGAATCCCCAAAATCTCAAATCATACCAGAGCGACTAGATAAACCCGTAACCATAACCCCGTATTCTCAAAACCGTTTATTCTCCCAGCCCTCCATGTTCTCCTCCGCCGCTTTCTTCACCGCCTCCTTCTCCTTCGCTCTCTGGATTTTCATGTTGTTCACCTTCCGCTGTTGCAGAGCAGAAAACGCGAACAGGAAAGTAGTCCCAAAAAAACACACCACATAAATCCGAGGCATCTTCTTTTCTCCTTCGTCCTCCTGCCGCTCTGGCTTCGGAAGCATCATGGTTCTGTTGGTATTGGTAAAGCCCCTGATGATAGGTGATGATTGAGCAGTGCGTGGACTGAAGTGATTGCCATGATTAAGACGAAAAGATGAGGTGATGAATTTGATCGACTGAGTACCCGTAAAGTGAGGGCGGAAAGCAAGAAGTAATGATGGTGATATGGTCATGGTGAGGAATAAGTGGTGAAGGATGATCGGACGCGCGATGATTAAACAGTCGAGGGAATTGATATTAAACTTCACCAGCGTTAGAAATGATGTGATTTGATTTGATTAATAGTACTTAATCAAATCAAATCAGATTAATATTTCGATTAATCTCATCAAATCGCTAAGTAATCTGATTAGTTCTGAATAATTCAGATTAATCGGAGTCCGGTCGGTCCGAGCCTCGGGGTAGAGTCCCGGATAGTCTGACCTTCCTATATAAAGTATAAGTAAGTTTTTAAAATATTTATATATTAAAACTCTTTACTAATTAGTTATATAGACTACTCCCTTACTTTAGTAGAAGGCTTATAGTACTATATATAGTCACGTGTAATCATGTGACCTACCTTAACTAGGATCTAGATAACGAAGAAGACTCTTTAGGCTATACTAGTAATAAGCTTAAAAAGATAGGGGCACTAAGGGGTGTTTCGTGGGTAGACAAGGACAAGATATACTACTAAAAGACGTGTTATTTAAGGACAATTACTTTGTACTTTAGTTACTATTTATAGTATATATTAATCAATTAATAATCTGATTAACCAAATCGGTTAATCAAATCAAATCAACTAGACCTATTAATCAAATCAAATCAAGTAGACCTGTTAATCAAATCAAATCAAATCTGAATAATTCAGAGTATTAATTGATTAGTTGATTATTTTTTCCCAACGCTGAACTTCACGGACCTGATTGTAAAGCTGCAGAAAAGTGTAAGGTCGTCAACTATGGAGCGAGGGTGGTTATCCCTGAAGGAGACAATTATCTAAACAAGCAGAAAATTCTGCCCCCCCCCACCAAGAAAGGAATTTGGTTCCCGAAACCAAAAACTACAGAACGGAGTTGAGTGGATAGGGCCACTAGTTCACAACCAACAATCAACAATTTACACTTGTCACTCATATGTGCAAAGTCAAACTTTGTATTAGATTACCGTCAGGCTCTTTAACCCTCGCTGTCGCTCCTACTATTGCCCTTGCTATTATACCCACTAAGTGCCCCTACCACGCCCCTACCTTCTCTCCTTTAGCCCCTGCCTATTATATCCGCTATCGCTATTACTATTACTATCGCTATCTGTCTCTATCGTAGTTATTTAAGGAGAAAGTAAAAAAAAGATACGATAGGAGGGCAGGAGGCTAGGAGATAGGAGAGTTCCTATGATTCTAGATATTCTAAAAAAGGCTTCCATACTACGTATACACTCTTACGCGCGTAGAGTCACATAGGCTTACGAGTGCTAGCGCTCTCGCCTTAGCGAGAACACGAAAATATTATAATTACAACTTCTAAAAACCCTTCTTTATAACCTCGATAACTCGATACTATAGCTCTCTTTTATAACGACAGGAAAGTCCTAGGTAACAGGGAGGGCAAGAGGGACGGTAGGTAGTAGAATAAGGCTGGACAACTAGCTTTGGCTCCGATAGAGTAAACGATTTTACTTTATATTTAGTTCTACTTATATAACAAGTAAAGAGTATAGGTTATTAGTTGTTAGTTATAGACTAGTAGCCATATCTACTTAAGTCCGTTCCGTAAAAACGAAGTGGCTAGACCTGGGCACGATACAAACTTTAGATATCGTATTGTAAATATATTAATAATGCGATATCGGTTTTTTAGACGATATCCAATATGATATCGTTATCGTGCCCAGGCCTAGAAGTGGCTGTTATTTCCTCCTTCTCAGTGCTCCTTGTCATCGAGTAGAAAGAAACCTTTTGAAATTATAATTCGTGATATACTGCGAAGTGATTTGATCATTTGGAGGGTATACATGTAATACTACTATCCCAAAGATTCTTCATATGATTTCATATACCTTGATTTCCTTGTATATATTAACATCCTCGTCCTCTAACCGCCTACATCGACCAGAATAGCCCCTTTTCAGCCTTTTAACAATAGTCTCCGCTTCCAGTCTTCCTTTTCTGACATTCCTCCACTTATCTACTACGACGGTAAAATAAACGTGAGAATCGAAGCGAGAATCATATTCATGAGGCCTTCTAGAGCTTTCCTTACGCTTCTTACTATAAACAGCTATAGGGAAAACCGGAATCTTAAGTTGCAGATAGATAGATAGAAGTGTAGAGGGGCTATTGCTCGCTAGAAAATGATTCTCGTTAAGGGAAGAGAACGTAAGAACTCAAAATACAGTGTTTATAGGTATTATAAAGGATAATAACAGCTTGGCTTAAGAAATTATACTAGAGGCTATGAGTACACAATCATCTTAAAAATACAACACTAGCAAAATTACACATCCACACAAAATGAAGACATAAACAAGTATATAACACATCCATCCACCTATCCCAATCTCCCCTTCCCTCCTATTCCCATCCTATTCACTGCTCACCTATCAACCAACCAATCAACCAGCTAACCCTCTCTCCTCCCCCTTCTTCACACCCGAAGCTCCCCTCCATAACCCTAGTTAACACACTAGCTCCCGCCATTCGACGCTAACCAGGTTGATTGGCACAGTACAGTGGTAAACGCGCCGATGACAGGGCATAAAACTGTAACTTAGCACTGGCATGTAGGGCTTTTCGTCGATGACAAGATGTTGAATTGTGACTGACCAGAAATACCTCCGGAGGTACATGGTGTCGAGTTCCCCTTGCAATCTTTTTGGCACTTTTTTCCTCCGTTGGAGGCTATATTTTTTGGGTTGGGGTATAAGGTGTTAAATTCACTCATGACATAAAAAGAGTCCCTGGGAATGGGGAGAGAGAATGTAGGTAACAACCACTAAATTCTTTTCTAACCCAAGGACCGCAGTCTATACTTCTAGTAAACGCAGTCTCGCTTAGAATACCCCACCACCGTCTATCTTAAGAAGAGCTTTGATATCAGCCTCCTTAATTTTCCCAGCTGTAACAAGTCTCTTGACCTCCTCGGACCAAACGTTTTTGATCTCACCGGCAATCTTAAGACCATTCAACTTGGCCGCCAAAGCCGCCGTCTCATCGGCATCGATATTGCCCTGGACAAGCTCAACATCGTTGAGAACAGCATCAATAGCAGCAGCAGGAGCAGCGCCGTCGACGAAGTAGTTGGCATCCTTAACGGAACCCTTCATGACACGTCTGTTCTTCTTGACAGCAGCCTTCGCAGCCTCCTTAGCCTTCTTGCCTTGCTCACGATCAGCCTTTGCCTTTTCTTCGGCCTCCTTTGCAGCTTGAGCAGCGGCAGCCTTTGCAGCTTCGGCATCGTCCTTGGCCTTCTTCTCAGCGGCTTCCTTGTCAAGACGCTTCTTGTTCTTCGAGGCGTTGGCTTCTTGACGGAACTTCTTGATACGCTCGTCACCAGCCAGAACATCATCTACCAACTGACGTAGACGGGCGGTATCCTCGACCTTCTTCTTCTTACGCGCATTGTTGTTCTTTCGCTCCATATGACGCTTCTGGTCACGATTCTCGTTGTCATCAGGAACATCCTCATCTTGGTACTCAAACGACCGCCATGAATCAAAGTTGTAGAAGAAATTGTAAAAGTTCTCGACATCCTCCTTGGTACTCTTCTCATCACCGAATTTTGGTACGGGCTGGACACGCGAGAATCGTCCCTCAGCCTTGAAGACCGCACTCCAAGCCTTGTAGAACTTGCCATCCTTGATTTGTTTCTTGGTTGGGGGTTCGACATCAGCGCCCTCATCAACGGAATCAAATTGACGACGCTTAACAGGGTCAAGAAGAACCTCGGTAGCTTTCTGAATACACTTGAAGAAACTATCATCCTCAGTGCTTCCAGCAGCAGCCTTCTTATCAGGGTGATGACGAAGGACCTTCTTGCGGTGCGCACGCTTGATCTGCTCCTCGGTAGCCTTGTATCGGTATTTCGAGAGACCAAGGACGGCGTAGTGATCTTGTTGCTATTGCGGCGCATTAGTCCAATCCAAGAATTTCAACCCTGTGGCAGCGCATTACATACCTTCCAGTCTTTGGCGTCGCGCGACAACATCATTGGGTCCTCAGGTTCACTAATCTCTCCGGAATCGTCATCTTCGACCTTCTTAGCATTCTCCTGGGCTTGAATGCGATCATCCTCGGAAAAGGTGCGCTTGTGGCGGGCACGGCGAGCGTGGGCGAGGAAGTGAGGACCAACTGCTTCAATACTTCGTTGGGTGGCGGCAGACAGTTTTCCGATTGCTTTGAAGTCTTTCTCTCCAGCCCAACCCTCGGGAAGGAGGGGAAGCGGTAGGTTGACTTGAGTGTGGGTGGCCATTTTTGAAGTGGTTAATATTGTGGTGAGAGTTTTTGGAATTTTTGAAAAGTACGGAAGGCTGCGTCGGGTTATATTCGGTAGTGAAACCAAAATAGCGGCGGTACCCTCACTAATTAAGTACTTGACTTGGAAGTCGTCGCTTTCAACTCAATGACTATTTTCAAATCTCTAGGTAGGATAGGCTGAATGAACAGCTTAAGACGACAAAGATCAGGTGATTTTAATCATAATTTATGTGTCTTTTTTTATCTCTATGAACATACAATCGAAAATGTTCATTGCCTAGTCCTCTCTATCGATAAGATCCTCGATTCCATTGGATTGGCCAAACCCCTGCTCGCACGTGATTTAA
Organism: Hymenoscyphus albidus; assembly: GCA_911693285.1. Lineage (NCBI taxonomy): Eukaryota > Fungi > Ascomycota > Leotiomycetes > Helotiales > Helotiaceae > Hymenoscyphus > Hymenoscyphus albidus. Next base: position 57,714 of record CAJVRM010000485.1, on the reverse strand, counting down.
AACTGCTCTCCAAATTTGATGCATATGCCCCCCGGCCCGGCCTACTCTTACTCACTCATACATCTCAGTACCTAATACTTCTCCTCCTTCCCAACCAACAGAGACTTCAGAAAAGAATCCTCCGCTATTATCGACCTTCTCGCCTCCCACAACCTCGTTTCTAGTGGCACCTTTCGCCATTCCCTCGCCACCTCTTCCGCCTTTTTCAAGCTCATCCGCTGCTTAGAGGTACGTTCCGGAACTTCCTTCAATTCTGTACTTTGCTGCTTCTCGATTTTGGTGATATATTCCTGGAGTTTCTCGATTTGTCTGTGGCTTTCATCTAATGCTTTTTTGAGCTGGTCAATTTCAACTTGAACTTGAAGTGGCTTGTAATCTGGCGTTAGGACTCCAGGTGGAACTTTGCCCAAAGCTTCAATTGCTTGTTCCAAGCTTGCTCCTTGATGTTCAATGATTGTATCTCGGGCTTTCAAGTCCTTTTTTTGTGTCTGAATTTGTTTCTCTTGGTTCGTTTTTTCTCTCTCCTCTCTTAACTTCACATCAAAATTCCTCATGTTGGCCTGAAATACAAGAGTCAGCTTTGTGCCAGATATCGAAGAGTAGGCGGAGACTTGACATACCTTCAGGGTTTGCCTCTGTTCATTTTACGAGTTCACGAGCTGCTTGTTTATCATATACATGTTGGCCATATCTTCTTGGGCTGCCCCCAATTTCAATGTGAGGCGTTTGGCCTCCTCTTCGCTTGCGTGAAGTCGTTCCTGGAGAATACTGTTCGAAAACCTTTCTTGGACAATATCACCTCGAAGCATTCCGAGCTCGTTCGCTAGGCTCTGACTGACAGAACTGCCGTGGGCTAAACCGATACTCGGTTTCTGAATTGCACGATTGAGATGTCCCATGTTGGAGGAAGCGAACGCTTCATAATCCTTCAATTTCTCCCTTAACCTATCCACCTGGAAAGTTTGTTGTTCCGTCATACCTGAAAACTACTATGCATCAGCACTTGTTCAATATCCAAAGAGTAACTGGTTGGAGAGCGTGCAGGCACGACCCGAACCATTGTCATGATGCAGACAGGGTGTTTTCAAGCATCGAGCCGACGGGTACTCACCTCGTCATCCACTTTCTGAGTAATGTTCATAATCTTGCAAAGTCCTGCTTGACTCTTCTCGAGTTCCTCTCTTTTACACCTCACATCATCCTCGAATCTCGCACACTTCGAAGTCAATTCTTGTATTTGCTTGTCCTTTATGCGCGCCATTTCCATCATCGGCGTCCGGCTGTTGAGACATTTGTCCTTTACTTCGACCAGTTTCCCATAGACTAGCTCTATGCCGTCGCTAGTGGTCAGATCACATTGTGGTTGATCCTTGACTTGAGCTTTGTTTTGCTGCTCGGTCGAATATTCAGAAGTAGGCATCAGTCTGGGATCTGTCACCCTACTGATCAGTCTCTAACTCCAGTGAGCTTGAAAGACTCAGCAGACTTACAGTCCTTTGCATCCATATTCAATGCTCCATGGTCCCCATTAGTCTGGGAAGTTTGATTATACATAGCAGCCACCATTTCTTCCCGACTAAGGCGTTGTATATCCGTCCCCGAAATTAGAATACAAATTTCCATTGCGCAGTAATCTTGTTATTGATTCCGTTCATGAAGAGGAATACAAAAGTACTCGCTAACAGACAAATTATCAGGAGAAATACGATACTCGATCGAAAGTCTTTGAAGCGTTTATCGAAGAAGAAATTCAGATAGAACCATGGCATTAGCAGCATATCGTCACGTCCTGCGTTCGGCGAGAATAGCTTTCCAGGGTACGTAATTTTTTCTCCAACTCACTCCTTCCCCTTCTCATCCAGCTTCCTCGCCACTCGTTCCTTCCCCAATCCGCTCCTTCCCCGCTCACTACACACCACTAACAACCCAAACCAAACACAGGTGACTTACCCATCCTCCAAGCCGCCCGCCTAGAAGCCCGCACAGCATTCGAACAAAAAGCCTCTCTCCAACCCAACGACCCAGCCGTCGGCCCCGCAATCGCGCACGCAGAGGAGGTAGCCAAGATCCTGACGGAAAACATTGTGCAGGGCAAGAATATTGGGGGGGATAAGTATAGTAAGTTTTCCTGTCTCTCCTTTTCCTTTTCCTTTCCTTCGAAATCTATGTGTGTACTCTCTGTTACCATCTGCTCTGAAAAACATTGGTATCGCTCAAGGGAGGTCTTGTTCTGTGCGAGGTTTGACGATTGATGGTAAGAGGTTGAGGTGGTGGTTGAGATCAACGTTTGCTGATATAAGATACAGAGTTGAGGATACATGAGAAAACTGAACGAGGGGATAATGATACGATCAAGATGCCTAATGGGCAGAAGGTAGTTATTGATGGGAAACCTTGTTCACAACGGTAGTTTACTTAGTATCGAGATGTATTCATATGTGTCAATAGAAGAGCATGAGATATATCATAAGAAGCGGTGCTAGTATGCATGATAGACAAGCGTTGCAGCATATCTATTCTCCTTTCTCATTCATTAATGAGGTGTATATTAGCTATCATACAATTGTAAATTCTTCTGCATTGCGCCTGTCATGCAACCCTCCAAAACGCCAAAGACCTTTCCCGGCCCAGGTACACTACGGCACTTATTAATTCCCCGCCAAACTAGCATACTGCACATCATCCCCTCCAGGCGGTGCAGCAACCGCACTCATACTAGCCAAAACATCCTCTCTCGCCTCCTGAACCTGTCCCTGTATCCCACCCGCACCACCTCTCCTCTGTCCACCTCCCCTTGGCGTCGCAAAAGCATGTCGTCCCTCCCGTCCCGTCGCAATCCTCTCCTCCTTATCCATCGTCCCAATGGGCCTCGGTCGTCCCCACTGAACCCTCAAAGGACACCCCGCGATTACCGCTCTCCCCTGTAACGCCTCAGCAGCAGCCTCCGCATCCTCTCTCGTAGCGTAGTTAATGAATGCGCAATGGGACATGTGTGAGCAAACTAACGATCGTAATTTGCCGTATGGTGTGAAAAAATCCCGGATTTTGTGCTCGGGGAGATCGTCTTCGACACCGGTTATGAATAGAGAGGTGATCGTTGGGTCAGAGGGGGGTGCGATATCTGCTGGTCCTGGGGGGAGTTGGGCTGCGGAAGGGAATGAACGACCGCCTCTGCCTCCACCTCGTCCTCCTCTTCCTGCTCCTCGAGATGCGCCTCCACCTCTGCTGTCGCGTGTTCGTATTGGTCCTGGTCCTCCCGTTGTTAAAGCCATGGAATTCGACGACTCTCCATTTCCCTCCCCATCTGCAGGACCTATTCGTCTTTGCTTTTTGAAGTATGGTTCGCTATTCGCTAGTCTTCTCAACAATTCTCTGGCCTTCTCGTCCGTCTTGTCATAGGCTTCCGTTCCTCCTCTGCCATCCTGAATTTCCGCCTCATGATTCTGCGCGTAGAACTCGCGATTTACTTCGCTCTGGGGACCGGGAGCGATCATTTTCAACGCGGCGTCGCGGACTACAATGGGGAGTCCAAAGGAGAGATCGAGCATGCATGATTGGCAACAGTTCTTTAGTCGGGCGCAGGTCAGGCAGATGTTGGTTCTTTTGCTACGGGCTGTACGGTCGGGTTTCCAGCGGAAATCTGTGAAGGGACGGGTACAAATCTGGAGTGTGTTAGTTTGAGTATAAAAGAGAAAGATAGAGCGGGGTGTAAACTCGCTTTACAGGCTGATCCCATGTCTTCTCTTATCATTTGGACGAAAGGGTTTTCTGGGAGGCAGTTTTCGCAGACGGAGGGGAAGTCGGTGGTTTCCCAACCCGAGCGGTTGAGATCTTGTTTTATTTGAGGAGGCATTGTTGTTTCCTGGTTGTATGATGATGGGACAGAATGCGCCCGGGTATCTTGGTTTAGTTGTGTAGATATTCGGTGTATGTTGGTCGTGGTTGATATGAAGTTGAGCGTCAGGCTGAGGCGCGTTGAAGTAAGTTGCGACCAAATTTCTCAGCAAGGCTTGCAGCCTGAGGCAGAGAAGAAGGCAGCAAGTCTGCCTTTCTATTAGGTTGATACTAATACTTAGGTTCACGTAGGAGGTGAAGGATATATTATTTAGGTTAAACAGCCCCTAGAACACTTATAAGGCTATTTACACCTTAACAAGTAGAGCCTAGGCTACTAAGCGCTTAATTAAGGCCTATTTTACTATCTAAAACTAGTAGCTGGCTGTCACGAATCACGTGTGAGCATGTGACGAGTGAAGACCAGGCGGCGCCCTGACAGGTTAAGCACTATCGTATCTCTTATAGCAAATAGGGATCGTTTAAGGTAGCTAAGCGATCCATGGATTTCATTGTATTGTAGTCACGTGACCGAGCGACCATTGTTGGTGTCGGTCGAACCGACTGTCGCTCTGCGATGATCGACAGAGAACGAAGGTTCTATATCTATATAAGACTGGCACGTCTGCCATTAGATAGGAGCTTCGTGCTCAACTTAGTTATCAATCTTATCATATTAGTTTGACATCTTTGATACAAGTAACGAGTTCACTTCCAAGTGAACAACCCGATAGTCTTCTTCTTATCATAGCATACCAACCAGCGAACACCCAGCCAAGTTTAGTTAGCCAGTTTGAGTATTCGTTACACTGGCTTAGGGATAGCAGAGGGTTAATAAGAACCTACTTTTTATAAGCTTATAATAATAATTAGTAGATTTATTATTATTATAGATAAGTAATCGAATAGATTAAATAATATATTTACTATAAATTTTAAGAGTAGTTATAGAATTATCTTACTTTATACTATATGAGGTTCTATATAATTATACTTAGTAATAGTAACTAAGGGTATATATTAGTAATTAAAACTCTATTAAATCTTAAAAGTATATTAGCTAATATATTCCTAGGAGCTAATATACTATAATCTTAATATTATACTTTACTATAATAAAGAGTATTTAATATAAAGATATATTTATTAAGCTTTTTAATAATTATTTATTAAAACCTATAAATACTATAGTATTATCCACATAAATATAAACTCTTTTAGTTAACTAGGATAAAGCCTATTACTTAAATACTTCTTTAATTACTTCTATCTTTATAATATTTATACTAAATATATTATTACTACCTTAATTTATTAACTTTATAAATACTATATATTATTTGATCTCTAATGTTTAATCTCTCTAATTTATCTATCTATTTAGATAAAAACCTTCTATCTCTTAAATTAAAGTATCTATAAATAATTAAACTTCTACCCTATCTTTTATAAATAAAGTAATACCATTAAAGTCTTAAACTATATTATACTATTACTTAATATCCTAATAAGCCTTAATTAGTATTTACTTAGCCTAATACTTTATTACTACTAGTAGGAACAAAGTAACGTAGCTCTAAAGGTTCTTATAAAATATCTAGCTAAGCTAAATTACTAGAGTATAAAAGGTAAGAAACCCTACTAACTTTCTTATATTTTATAGTAAAAGTGATTTTCCTACTAGTATGTTTATAGTTAAATATAGCGCCTTTACTACTTTATTTTATAAGATCCTTAGTATAAATTCTATTATATCTATTATATATCCTAAGACCTTAACTTAGGTTCCTTTTACGTTCTTTTACTTCTTTTAAGGTATTCTAAGAACTATTATAAATCTATTATAATTATCTTTAAACTCGAGTATTTATTCTTGTAATAATCCTATTTAAAGGATTACTATAAAGTTATCTCAATAGTAGATTATATTCTCTTACTTTAAATATAATTATAATATCTAATAAATTACTTCTATAAATATATTAAAGATAAAAGAAGAGGTTTAAAGTCTAAATATTAGATAGTTCTCTTAATAAAATTAGTTATTCTATTCGAATCTAAATATCTACTAAACCTTATATATTAGTAGAATATTTTTAAATACGTCTACTATATTATACTTTATAATTAGCGTAACTCGGCCTTTTTATAGAGCTATTATAATAATTTAGTATATTAATAAGTATTTCAAGTATACTACTTTTATATTAATCTTATTATTAACTAAATCTATAGTAGGGAAGAATAGATTATAAATTTATTAAAAAGTACTATCTTCTTTTAGTACTAATTTAAGTGATAAGAATATAAATCTTCTAGGTAGTAGTAGTTAAACTTTTAAAATTTATCTTAATTCAAGATCTTTTTAAATACTTATTTTTATAGACCTTTAATTAAGATTTAATAATTTATAATTCTTTGAAATTAACTATTTCTCCTCTCTTTTATATCTAACTAATATACTAAATTAAAGGATTTAATATAATATAGAATCTTAAATACCCTAGATATTAAGCTAATAACTCTATTTATATATTAATTCTAAAAAGTAATAGTAAGTTAATTAATAGCTTAGCTAATCTATTATAATATTAAAATAAAGGTAGAGTATTAGGATATATAGGTATAAGATAGTAAGAGTAACTTTATATAAATATTTAGAGTAATTCTCCTAATTATATATTAGATACCCCTTTTCCTATACTAAACCTTTATTTAGTTTTAGCCTTATCTTCTAGTTTTTCTTCTTTATTATTTAAAGCCCTATTACTTATACTAGAGCTATTAACTTTATATTCCTTAATTATATATTTTCTCCTATATCTTATATAATTATAATAGTATTTATACTAGGTAGTAGTATAAGTAAAATTATTAAAGTTATATTATAAAGCTAATATATTATTTAGCTCTTTCTTAAACCTAACTTTTTTAACTTTACCTTCCTATCTACCTATATTTAATCTAGTACTATTTTAGTTTAGTATTCTTAGATATAGATAATAGTATTATATAATATATTATTCTAGAAGAAGCTAATTATTAGTATTATATAAATTATTTTAAAACTTTTATTCCTTATAAAATTAGATTACTAGTAAAAGAACTCCTTTTACTAGTAATCTAATTTTACTAATCTTAATATCTTGTTATAGAATACTATTTAAGCACTATTTAGGGTTAGGTATTTATCTCTAAAAAAGATATTAATAATTAATATATACTACCTAAAACCTTTACTCTAAATTATATATATATTTCTATAATCTTTTAATTTACTTTTAACCTTTAACTTATACTTTTTATTTTTCTATTATTAAATACTATATTATAGTCCCTCTTATTATTATTAAAATCTATTACAAAAGTCAATTTATAAACGTTAATTAGGTCGAATTTCTCTAGTATAATATCTATTATATATTTATAATTAATCCTCTAAAATTATAGTAGAAGTTACTTTTATTTATTTAATAGCTTACTTTTATTATTATTATCTACTATCTAAACTTTACCTACTCCTTATACTTATACTAGTTCTACTATAGTATTAAATACTCCTCCTAGGTTATTTATAATAGTTATAATCCTTACTTATAATTCCTATCTTAATAACGCTTATTTTATATTATATTCCTCTAATTATAAATAATTCTTTAATAATAATTAACCTTATAACACCTATTAAATTAGTAGTAATTAGTTGTTTTATTATTATCTTTGTAATAGTAGTAGAATTAAGCTACCTAAACCGGAGCCCGTTTATTATAGAGCTAATATATTATTAAATTATTAATAAACGTTAAATAAGAGTATACTTTTAATCTTAATAAAAGAACTAGCCTTTTAGTAAGAAACTACTCTTTACGAGCTTATAACGACAATTAGTAGATTTGTTGTTATTATAGATAAGTAATCGAATAGATCAAACGATATATACAAGCTTGCTTAGTCACCCTCGATACGCAAATCACTTCCTTTTTTCCAAAGATTGTCACGTGTTAGACTTAAGCGAACACGAAAACGAATTGCTAACCAATCCTTAATGCTGGATATTGAAATCCAAGATGCAGATTGTCGGTGGCTTTCAGATCTAAAGATCCGACCAATTGAAAATGGAAAGATATCATACTGGAAAGCTCTTCCTCTCCAAGCGGTCAATGAACCCGTGACCTAAACGAACACGAGAGCTGGAGCGGAATTTCTATTTATCCATCTGCAGCAAAAGCTGTCCACAGGTGTGTTGTGTGCTGTAGGTGTGCCAAGACATCACTCCACCTTCCCCTGTTGACCCCCGTTGACCCCTGTCCCAAGGAAATTCGGTGCAGGGGACTTGTCAAAAGTTCCCTCCGTCGAAGGTCAAAAGGAGATGAAAGTCCATGAGCTTTTTCCCTCCTCTTCACCGCATCCCACTTCAACTTTCTTTCCTCCCGTTCCCCATTTTATTCTTTTGCAGCAGCACTTCTTCAACCTCTATCCCTACTTAATTCAACATGACTTCCAACGGCGTCAAGCTCGAGACCGAGGACCACTCCCGTGATGCTGCCTTCAACAAGGCCATGCACTTGGACTCTTCCAACGCCACCGGAGGATGGAGCGCCATGATGAAGAAGGACAAGGCCGCCCAGAAAGCTGCGGTGGATGAGTACTTCAAGCATTGGGATAACAAGACTGCAAAAGACGAGACTCTGGCGGATCGAGAGGTATGTAACTCTGTGGTGCCGCAAGTATACAAGTACCTCCCTGCTAACAATTCTCCCCCACCACAGGCAAGAAAGGCCGAATACGCAACCCTCACAAGACAGTAAGCGGCCCTATTTCACCTTTGGCTATTCGTGTATACTTACTATCAACGTAGTTACTACAATCTCGGTACTGATCTCTACGAGAACGGATGGGGACAGTCTTTCCACTTCTGCCGTTTCGCACATGGAGAGGGTTTCCACGCAGCCATTGCCAGACACGAACATTACCTCGCTGCCAAGATTGGAATTAAGGATGGAGACAGAGTCCTCGATGTAGGATGTGGTGTTGGTGGACCAGCAAGAGAAATCGCCAAGTTCACAGGTGCTCATATCACTGGATTGAACAACAACGATTATCAAATTGAGCGTGCCACTCGATATGCCGCAAAGGAGCACCTCTCCAACCAATTGACCTTTGTCAAGGGTGATTTCATGGTGAGTCTTTCCCAATGGCATAATTTGAAGTTATTCTAATACCTGGCAGCAAATGGCCTTCCCTGCAGAAAGTTTCGACGCTGTCTATGCCATTGAAGCCACCGTCCATGCCCCAAGTCTCGAGGGTGTCTACTCACAAATCTTCCGCGTTCTTAAGCCAGGTGGTGTCTTTGGTGTCTATGAATGGCTTATGACCGACAACTACGACAACAACAACGAGCACCACCGCGAAATCCGTCTTGGTATCGAGGAAGGTGACGGAATCTCCAACATGGTCAAGATTTCCGAGGGTATTGCCGCCATCAAGGCTGCCGGTTTTGAGCTCGAGCTTCACGAGGATTTGGCCAAGAGACCTGATGCTACTCCTTGGTACTACCCTATTGCTGGTGACTTTAAGTACATGGGTTCATACTGGGATTTCTTCACTATTGCCAGAATGACCAAGCTTGGTCGTGGAATCGTCCACAAGTTCGTTGGTGCGCTGGAGATGGTTGGTATTGCTCCAGGTGGAACACAGAAGACTGCGGATAGTTTGGCAAAGGCTGCTGATTGTTTGGTTGCTGGTGCCAAGGAAGATCTTTTTACGCCTATGTACTTGATGATTGCACGAAAACCTCTCGACAAGTAAATGATCTTGTCTGAAGGCTGTGGTTCTGGAAAAATTCCATTCATGAAAGGAATGGACTCAATTAGGGAAATGGTCCTGCTATCGGAGTTGGGGGGACAAGACTTTGTACATTGAATGATGGTGGTTCCATCATAGCCATCGTGGACGGGGCTTGTTTGTGTATAGAAAGGAAGCTCGCGTCCATTGATGATGAGGTTGGGGGCGGAACGAATGTTTGAACGCATACAACTAATATACCTAATATCAAGATCTCGAAAAATAACCTCCTTGCTTTTCCTTAGTCTCTTCGTGGTATAACTACCCTTGATACTCGCTTATATTGCTATTCAAAGACCCATCTTGTACCCCAATCTTACGAAGTCCATACAGATAGTTGTCTCCGATAATTCACTCATCCCTTCATGGCCCCTCGACCCGATTCTCCAGTTTAAGTTTAACACCTTCTCCCTACCTCAGCACTCCCCTCCTCTCCCCTTTACTATGAATACCCTCGTCATCCATAAAATCCCAAGACAACGAAACACATCTCAACAACCCCCCATATCAACAAGCCCACATCTCAAATCTTCAAGCCTGGCCTGGACTGGACTTGGGTAAAGACTAACAAACAGTTCTACCATGTCCACTTCGCCGCAAGAATACCCCTTCGTGGTAGTGTATCCCTTAGCCACGCTTACCGTTTGTGTGTGGGCATTTGTTCTAATTTCCCAACGATAGATGTCTGTGACCGACCGTTCGTCTAGATCTTGTGTTTTTAGCGAGGACGGGGAGGTCTTGGGGCTGTGATCGCGTTTTTTTTTCTGGGGGTTTTTGGGATGTTGGTTTTTTTGGGGATGGAGGGAGGTTAATGGATGGGTGGGGTTGACGGGGGAGGAGATTTGTGGTAGGAGGTAGGTGATGATTTTCTTGTTTTTGGGGGCGAGAGGAATGGATAGGTGAAATGAGCTTGCTGTGAGCTCTGGTGGGATAGTGCTTGAGCCTTTTTGAGTACCAAGTATGAGGGAGTGGATATGTGAATACAGTAATCTTACGTCTGACCACCACTTTTTGACTATGGTTCCACTTCACTCCAACACAGGATCGAAGGTGGGAACAGGAATTTGGGATCTTAAGATGTTATCACAAGTCCGTGGAGTTTTTACATAGAAAATGGAGCGAATATATAGGGGAGTATCATGGTAGTAATGTCTATAGATACTGTTAGGTATTCTCCATCTCATCTTCTTACCTTCCGGGGTATCTTGTGGACCGACAACCTGGCTTTTATAATTTATCGCCTTGATATGGGTGTATAGCACAGGGAATTGGTAACTGGTACTTCCACGAAGCCTCAGTGGTACATTTGGTCTATTCATGGACAGTTAGCTAGCTTATATTCATAGCTGCTGCGCGCAAGAGTATGTGAGGGGATGCGAAGTTATATATAATATCCGTGGACTCTGGGACGAATAGTTCTAGTTATCCTTTGGAGGTTTGTTTAAGAATTCAGATTCAGAATGTGCGTGGGATTGCAAAGCCTGGGTTTTGTTAAAGGCGATGATGGTTTCTCTCTGTTGTTATGTGCGAATGATCTTTTTTGAAGAATTGGAGGTTAGATATTTTAAGGGGTGTCGCTCTTGTCGCTATTTTGAGTATTCTTTTCTGGGTTGTCCTAGATAGGATTAGCTATTCATATGAATCTGGCATTCTACGCAAATCTCACAGAGATATATTGTAGTAACGCTAAGCGAAATAATGGCGATTAACTCTAGCCTGCCTGTAAAGTAGTCTCAAAGTCACCTGGGGTTATAGCAAAGCAGTTTTAATAACAAGTTCACAGTAACGAATACAACAAGTTATCCACAATACACCTGGTTGTAGATATACCCGTTGTCCTGAATACTGATAATAAAATGTCTTCGCCTAGTGGCTTGTTGATACTAGGTTGCTTGATAAATATACCATCCTAGACTAAGCATCTGCCTATACTATAGGTCCTCGTCTATGATCAGTAAACAGGCTCTGTGTACTCATAATACTCTGAAAATTGTGCCTTGATACCTAGTGGGGACACGCTAATGGGTATACCGTGGATTCTTAACCTACATTCACGCTCTACAGCACCTGGGGCTTAAGCGAGGACTTTTACCTTGTTTTTGAGAACGCCAAAAATTGGGCTATGGAGGTTGTAACTTAAGCCTTCATAACCTCTATTAAAATTCAAAAACTTTAGATGTTTACAACACGGATACATAAGCTAGTATACTAAATAGAGAAGTTTTGACGTTGCCTTTAACAAAGAACAAAAAATAATATAAAGCTCTTTTAATTATATTGGGACCAAGCTATGAAAAAAGTAACCTGTAGGATCTAGGGGATATTGTGATACGGGGTTCGTCTCCGTTTGGGAGGATACTAAGAACGAAAACAACATTGACAGGTTGTTTTCACTTTCGCCACCAAAGCGATATTGAGGGGCAATATTCTGCGAAACAAAAAGTGACCTATCGGTACGTGGATGGCTTTTGTACTAGGCTGAAGGAGGCGAAGCGCACTCGGAGGATTCCATAAATGGACGATATTGAGGCACAATATTTTGACTTAAGAAAGCCGAGGAATACCAGAGCTCATTCATGTGGATCAGAGCCTTGAGATAGAATGGAAATGAGTATAATGCTCAGGGGAGGAAAGATATGAGGGGGGGTCCAAAGAATTGGTGTTTTGATAGCAGTCTTGTGTATCTCTTTTTTGGCTTTAATGTATGATAGATTTATATAATGATTCATAAGAGGTAAACACTTCCGGGCTACCACTGAGGTCTCCCTGCCACCTCGTACCCCACTTTACTGACCCCAGTACATATCATGCTGTGTTTGATCTTTCCAATGAATATGAATGCCATAATAACATCTCGGATTTAACTGCGCCTTTTACCCGTTCACCGCTTTTTGATTAAAGTTGATAATATCATCTCTCGCCTCAGTTTCTGTGCTTAAATCGACTCCACTAAAGCACACTTTTAAAATATTGTGAAAATCTCTCAACCCCTGATGACGATGAAAGAGATGGGGACTTTTGAACCTTTGTCTGAGATAGCACGTATTGATACAGAGAAGAATATATCAGTGGTGCAAAAGAAACAAGCAGGGAGCAATGGAGGGACCGACGTCGATGTTCAGAGCAATGTGGAGCCTCCAGTGGAAATTTCGCTACCACAGACTTGGTCCAAACCTCGCAAATGGTGCACTGTTCTCATCATAGGTCTACTCTCTCTTATGGTGTACGTTTATCTCCTTGTTTTGCAGAACATTTGGGTACTAATTGTCTATAGTGCTATTGCGCTTGTGATCAATGCCCCCGTGAGTGATGCCATATCCGGTGAATTCGATAACCACAGCGGCTTCCTTTCCGTATTTTATATCACCGTTCCCAATCTTGGTCAGGTTCTCGGCGCTCTCTACGTCGGACCTTCGTCGGAACGCTTCGGAAGGGTGCCTATCATCCACGGCTTTACTGCTCTATGGTTGATCTTCACAATGGTCGGTGGATTCAGCACCAGCATCGCTCAAATCATAGCATTCAGATTTTTGACCGGAGCAACCATCTCTTCTATCAACTTGAACCCCGCCATTGCGGGTGATTTATTCGCGCCAACAGAGAGAGGAGTTGCATTGTCAATTGCTGGCATAATGCCCCTCGCTGGCAGCGCGATTGGCCCTATTATCGGCCCACGACCAAAATGTTGAGCCCAGCGGTGTGCTTCGAAAAGCGAATTGGTCTTCAGTCAAAGCGCTTTTTCTTTTCGTCCTCCGACCTTTTATCACCCTAAATCGCTCCAAAATCGCCGTGTTGATGGGCTTTTATATGGCCTTTTGTTTTGGCTACTTGTCCGTAGTAAGCTCAACAAATGCTACCGTTATTCAACAAGTTTATCACTTCAGTGAAGGATCGTCAGGCTTGATTTACTTGTCTCCAAGCGAGTGTCTGCTCCTAAGTCTCAGATCAAACGTGCGGTAACTGTCAGAATGCTAATTCGGGCATCTTTCTATTAGCCCTCGGGACCTTGGCCGGTAGCCTATACTGCGGTTTTACGCTCGATCACTTCCTCGTGAAGGGCTTGCCGTACACGAAGACAGATGTGAGCAGTCCACGTTCGGAAAACAGGCTGATCCCAACCATCCCAGTTTTTATTATATATCCCGTCGGACTGCTAGTATATGGGTGGTCTGTCCATGAGCGTATACACTTCATCGTCCCTATCTTCGCCACATTTCTTTATGGATTTTCGCTTACAGCCGCCTCTATTCCTGTCATGAGCTACATCGTGGACATCTTTGGCGACTTCTCCGCTTCGGCAGTCGGGGCAATATTTCTGCTTCGCTACCTGCCTGGTGCATTTTTCCCCATCGCGACGCCGTACATGTATGCAGCGATAGGTTACGGATGGTCAAACACTATCATGGCACTGATTTTGAGTCTGTTTGCGCCAATAATATTTCTAGTTATCATTAAGTCTCCAAGTACCAATGCGGGATCTGAGGAAGTGATGTATGGCTCCGATCAAGATCAGGTGGCTGCTAAAAGGTAGTTTAAGACTTCAAGAATCCAGATAATGATATAAAAAAAGTAGCTTACAAAGAGTAACCCTCCCTACCTATAAATATATAACTGTCTAAGACAACGTGTATTAGCTACATTTGTTCAATAATATTGATAAATAGCTTGGGCGGTTGAGTTTGGGTTTGAGTTGCGAGCCCAAACACTATTGGTGGATAAGAAGATTTCGGTGTCTGAGATGGCTACTTCTTTGGCGATGAGAAACAGGAGCAAGAAGCGTAATAACAGCTAGTTGAATAATATTCACCATATGAGCAGACTTGGTTAGCTTTGCGACGTTCAGACTTTCCTTGATGGGATGAATTGGATTGCATTATAAAAGGCTTTCAACAAAATCAAGCTTGTCTTTACCAACTCGCCTACTCGCCGTATGTTATGAGCCTCCTGAGATCTCGAATTCATGGCTATCAGCCTATTCCTACCCAGTTGACAAAGTTCCTGGGATGACTGAGATGTGCTTATTCAAAGTAACGTGAGCTGAACTAAGGGTACCAGGAGCTGTAGGAACCACTCCCATTTCATTTTGGGACCATAGGAAAGAGATGGCGGATGAGTTACTCAGTGGAGGTCTTCTTGGATTTGTTGATCCGTGTATTCAAGAATGCTTCTGTAGCAAAACTTGCGATCTTAATTACACCTTTCCAAAATCATACAGAGCAATAAATTGACGAGCAGAAATATTGTCAAGAAAAAACCACAAAATATGAGTGTTAAATCTTGCCTCGTCGCCTCGGTCAATTAGATCATTAGGAGCGTTGGCATTCATCTCTACTCAATGAACATTTAGGACGTAGCCAGTGCTCCACTGCTAGGCGGAGACAGGGGTCGAGGAAATGGGACCCATACCACACGCCGCTATTTGATTGGACGCACAAATAAAAATACCCGCAATTTAAGCGACAAAACTATAGATATCAAAACAAGACAACCAACACCATCGAAAGCTGGTACCTGCCCGCCTGGCCCAGTCAGTTAGTGTGTGCTCCCACATGCTCCAATTCACACAAGCGCCAACACCACGAAGCTGTTTCCTCAGTTAATTTGGACGCGCCCTGGTCGAGCGTCAGACTGCTCGGTCGTATGTAAATGTAAGTCCTCCTTGAATCTCTAAAAAATGCTCGTACTAATCTTCTCTGGAAGAAAAAAGATAATAGTAAATCTTTTTCTCTTTTTTAGATTTTCTTTAGTGTTGTAGTCTTTTCTCTGTTCCTGTTTTTTTTGGGTAGAGCTTTTGCAGTCAATTGCCTCGTGAACCTAGAAGCGCTGACTCTCGAAGCACCAACGATACTAACTGTTACAATTATAGAAAAGAGAAGAAAGAGAGTGCGCCGCCACAGACTGCGAAGCTAAAATTGAAAAGTCAGTTAGTCTACGTTTTCTCCTAACATTTACGTGTGAACAAATACCAATGTATCGAAGTTGGTCTAGGAATATGCGTCCGCGAAGAGAGATGTAAGGCCCAGCCCCCACGACCAATAGGTAGGGACCATGCACGAATTCTTTTGCTATTTATATATCTGATTTGTAATTCTTTTTCGATTTTTGGGTGTTGTTTATCTTTTTTGGGTCAAGCGAGGTGGGGCTCGTTGTCGTGGTATGGCAATGGAGCGCGCAGTAAGTTGGCCGCGAAGTCTTAAATGAAACACAATGACGATATTTGTATACTTCTGGTATCAAATTACTGCCACTGAATAGACCAATCGAGGGTCAATTCATTGTCGCACTAAAATAGTGCTAATACAGAGACTTCTGAGCGGCAGTGGGATACGGCAGTGGTTGCAGACACGTTGAAGACTTATTCAAGACTTTGAAAGATAATGAGTTACATTATTCGCGCCTGGAGAACAGTATAATTATATGTGAAGCATTTTTCAATGCAAAAGAATTCAAAAGTTCAGTCGCGAGCTATATAGCGCATGGGACAACCGAAATACAT
This sequence comes from Hymenoscyphus albidus, assembly GCA_911693285.1. Taxonomy (NCBI): domain Eukaryota; kingdom Fungi; phylum Ascomycota; class Leotiomycetes; order Helotiales; family Helotiaceae; genus Hymenoscyphus; species Hymenoscyphus albidus. The sequence goes on along the minus strand of CAJVRM010000485.1, from coordinate 41,540 downwards.
CGTTCTTGACGCATGAAAACGAGAATCATTTGCAAGAGTTGCTTTGAAGGCTTTACGCATTCTTTTCATGTTCCAAGTCAACCACCGATGGATACCAACCAGCAAGTCTTTAGTATCAGTGAACACAGAATGAGGATTAAAAGACAGTGATATTGATCCAGGAAAAAGCACTGTATACACCTTTTCCATGGATCTGAATCAACAGAGAAGAGCCCCACGTCATTTTCAGACCCATTTTGGAAAATTGCAGCAAGACTATGCGTTTCTAAGACAAGACGTAACTCTATTTTCTGTTTTAGTCTGAGAAAATCGTTTCAGCAATTGCTGGGTCTTGGGAGTTGACTGGTAAATCACTTTGACCTTTTCCACTGATGGTACACATATTTATATATCCTTTTTGGCGTTTCGTAATATGAGTCAAGTAGACTGTTCTAGAAAGTCTGCGTAATAGATGCTTGAACACGTTGTCTCAGAGGTCTGCTTCGTGTCGGATAATGTGTGGAACGTGAAAGAAGATCTCCGAAGAACTTTCGAGAGTAGAAATGAAAGGGGATGCCATATCCTGATTGTTCCTGCCCAGCTGTCAGAATCCTTCACTATCAAAACCTAATTATCAAACTTCGGAGCAGTGACGGTCACCATGTGTTCGATCAAATGGGATCCATACCGAAGCTTCAATAATCCCAACCGGGGAGATAAAAGCATGAAATGTGTCGGATTCAACAAATTTGGAAATCGATGTGAATGCGATATCCCACCGAAGACAGTCCGTCGGATCCGCAATTACCTATCTACGTTCGAGTCTCAAGCACCCGAAAAGGACATATCTGCACTCCAAACCCTCGCCGAGTTGAGTCTTTGTGAAAAGCACCATCAAGATCAAGTGCGTGACGAGGTCTTTGAATGGAAAGTCGCGATTCAGCATGCAGCACGTTTCTACGAAACCGAAATGGAATTGAGGGAGAAGGATCGGAAACTGAAGAAAGTGGAGAAACTGCTGGATGAAGAAATATCGAAGAGGCGGAAGTTGGAGAAAGAGGTGGCAGAGATGGCAAAGGAAAGAAAGAAAAGGTTAAGCTTGATAGAATCACTGAGGTCGGAGATTTCTTTCTTGAAAGAGAGGCTAAAACACGGGGAACGTCAAAGGAAAAGGTGGGGATTGCTGTAGTCATACGTTGAATCGATGAGAAAGTTATCCGCATAGGGAAAAAGCATCAGCACACAATCACAACATAGGAGCATAATACAGAGAAAGTTCTTTCAATGAGCTCGCAAGTAGAGAAGTTGCCAACAAGTCATCCTTTTCAATCCAGTTTATGGGACTAATGCAAGTGCCCCTAGAATAAATATGAATGAAGTGAGCAGTGAGCAAGATTCCCCCCTGGCCTTGGGGGACAGAATACCACCGCCTACTTGAAATATGCTTGAAAGAAGCTGAAAAACGTTCGACTATGGTTTGACAGCGCTAATAAATCTCAAGGCAAATATAGTTGTAAGATAAGGAGCTAGCGAAGAAAAACATGGAAATCAGACTTTCAGCAAGGATACAGGAATTAAAAGCTCGTTTAAACGAATTAGAGGGAAAAATAGCACGGAAAACCCTCCACCCTTTTGAGCCCTTCCTGAGAACTGCTGTTAGGTATCTGTTACAATAAATGCCATTCTTGGCAGGATACTTACAGTGTTTAGGTACTTGGGTTTGGGCAGATATCTGTCATAGCATGTCCTGCGGCATACAACGCCAGCTCCGACAATCCAATCCATTCCAACTTCATGAGGTTATCAATAAATATGCAATAAATTCCAATATATAACGATTTAAGTACCAGCTAAACCAAAATAATCGAATCAACTACCTATTATTGGCTCTGTTTCAACTCCCCAGGGCCACCACTTGATTATTGGGCAATGGCCTCAAACTGCGAGTAGCCCCCTTGTGACTGGATGGTTGCTTTTCGTACTTTACAGTACAGTACATGGCTCAGGGGGTAGGTACATAATACTTGGGTGCAGGTCGACCCCAGCTCCGGGAATCTCCACCACCTTCGTTGATGAACATCCATTGAATTAAACAGTCCATTTAGAGGAAGACTATCAAGGCCATTTTGTAGTCGAAGAATCGACAACGTACTCAAGCTCGCTTCTTGTCCTATACAACAACTTCTAATATCCGAACATTTTCTAATTTCTAATTGTTATCAGAGCTTCGAAGATGTGAAGAATTGGCGCTGTCAAACAATATTTCGAGGAGCATGGCGTCACACAACAGAATTGAGGCTCCCAACCCTCTCTTTGTCGCTACTATATTTAAAATTTTAAACACAGTGAAATAGCACAAAGATATCAGAAAGTTCAGAAAATTAACGAGGTGAATGATCCATTTCATACCTACCCCCCTTAAAGGCTCACTTGACCTCTCCTTCAAAAACAGACTGTCAATTTGTTTCTGAACAGCCCAATCTAGTTTCATTACAACAGTTCCTCTCAACTCCAGGCACACAGCAGCTACAGTAGTGCCAATCGCACACTCATGCAGCCCAAACATAAAACTGCAGGCCTTGAGCCTCGGCCAACTCCGCATCCAATTGGAGTTGGAGAAGTAACTGAGAGCAGAGAAACAATAACATGATTCGAGAGTCAGAACAATGCACGCCCATACAAGTATATATCTTACTTCATTACGGACGTATCTGGACTGACGATGACGTATCGCCGGCAGCTTGCGTGGCGCAGAGCCTGCCAAGACGTGCGCAGCCTGGGCACGAGCAGTACTAACACCAGCAGTGACGAAGTAGCAGCTGCAGACCGAAATATTTTGCTATAAATTCCTGCCCCAAGACCTGTTATTCTTTTTGTCGAGCATGGTTCATCATACCTTCTAGAGTGTATCTTTTACAACGAGCCTAATAATGGCAGGCAGAAACGAAACGAGAATGTCATTCTCTATGCGAGACGACGATCGCGAGTATTCGAGTTTCGAGGATATCTACAGCGACCACTCGGCCCCGCACAATCATGACAGCTCTATATTAACAGATGCGGACTTTGACTTGGACGGATTCCTCTACTACAATCAAGACCATCAGCCCAGCAATGTGAATCAGAGCAGCTCCGAACTTGGCTCGTCAAGATCGGCAACCCTCGAGAGCCCGCTGCCCGTTTCACAACAGGGGAGGATACTCCAGTCTCGTCAATCTCAGCCCAACTCTTCTACAAAGTCATCATTCCCGCAGAATGAAATATTGGAAGACATGGAAATAGACGATGGGCAACAACACAGTGAACAAAAAAGAAGCGAAAACGGAGGAGGTGGAGATATTTTGGAGGCTCTTTCTTCCGTACAACAGGTATGCAGTGAACGGATTTCTATTTATCCTCACACCTTGATAGACGAAAAGATGACGGTGAAGTATCGTCGTCCTTGTCTCGCTTGAGCAACTAGAGCGGGTCTCTTGGCTACGCCAACCGAGAGTATTTAGAGTTCACAATGAACGTCATTCAATTGTCCACACATACTGACGTTATCTACCAGGCACCCGAATCTACAAGAAATAAAGATACGCTCGCCTCGATTGGCATTCCCACAGGCGACACAGCAACATATTCACTTAACAGACATGAGCCACGACCATACAAACGTTCGAGGACGGAAAATGAAGATAAACACATCGAAGGCCGTCAGGATTATCTGCGGATGGTGTTGGAAGGGTACCACAGACATTTCTCTATTGATCCATCCCCTGGCCAGAAGAAACACTTGGCAAGCACTTTTGAATTGACCATTGAGGCCGTGGACAAATGGTTTTGGGACCAGCGAGCATCGAAGAATGCTCCAACGATAACCCCAGCAATTGTGGTCCACGGTAATACCCACCATTCTGCTGATTCTTCAAGAGAGCAGTCCTACAAGCAGGAGCTTGATATTTTCACGCAGAAGGGTCAACTAACTCCGTCAGAAACAACCACCTTTGGAAGCAATCACCCTTTTTCTTGCACGTATACAAATTGCCAGCAGTCATTCAAGTCGCCCTCAGATTGGAAGGTCCACGAAGAGCTCGTTCACTGGTTGCAGAAACGATACTTGTGCTTATTTTGTGCTATTCTTCCGGCTAATGATCAGTCGAGATTTTCTTGCAAGTCCTGTACAGACGCCTCTCCTATGCTTGATGATTGTATGACCCACGTTATGCAATGCGAACGCGCCCGACGGCAACAGACATGGAAACGATACCATGATTTTAATCGCCATTTGTCAAACCATTCACATGAAGATCAAAATATGCAATTCCAAATCGAACTCGTGAAACGCAACAAGGACTGGCATTACCCAGTAGAGTCAAATTGGCCGAGGATTTGCACTTATCCTAATTGCTCGCAGGAATTTAGATCGTGGTCAGAGAGACAGGAACACTATCCGTCTTGTCATTTCAAAAACAAGAAGTCTGTCAGTTCGCGGAAGAGTGGAACCAGCTCTTCGAAAATCAATATGCCTAGCACATCGAGTGCCTATCCACGGTGGTCCCAGGAGCCACAAGACACCGGGTGAAAGCCTCCCACGATGAAGACCAACAGATAACCAAGATCCTACAAATTGAGCTGTTGCTAACCATCCAATCCGTAAGGAATGCACAAAGACAGCTCTATTTTGAGACAGAGGCCTCCACTCGAGATGCCTCCCAATACATTTTCAAGAATCTCAGGCCTTCAGCGAAAGCGTTGGTACCACGCCCTCTGGAAATAGAACCAACGACGGAACACGCCATAATAACCCTCAGGAGGTTCAACCAGGCCTCGAGCTACATACCAAGATACCAATCCTAATGCGAATGGCAACAGTACTTTCAATGGAACAGTATGATCACCGAAAAGCCCTCTGACTACCAGCGACCTTGATATCAATCAGACAACACAATCTTGTCCTCAACTACAACAAGACACAACACTTATCGAATAAGAACACTGGAGCAAATTGTTCTGCGTCGTGGTTGCGTGGTGCCCAATCCGGGAGGGTAGTTGTGGGGGGAACATCCTTCAGGCTTTGAACACCCTGTAGCTTCAGGCTGTCTGTCACTAACTGCGACATGCAACAAAACTTCGAGATTATTATATAATCTCGAATTCGCTTACCAAGTTTGAGTCCAGGGGCTTTATGATTGGACAATCGATTCACCTCTTGAGGAGGGTGAGGAAGGTCGGGCTAATGGTTTGGGTTTCGCTTAAAGTAGAGTTTGGAGAGAGGGGAAAGGAGTGGGACTGGAAGTGAATGCTATGTATATTATCTAAGACATCACTTCATTATCTATTGTAATTGTGCTCAGTGACGTCTTGCATAATCCATAACTACTGTACCCATCTCAGATAACTTTCAAGAATCTAGCGGTCGATTTACACACAATTTAACACCTGCCTCGTCCTCGCTCAACATCGTAACCTGCCTCGTCCTCGCTCAACATCGTAACCTGCCTCCCTTTTGTACCCCGAAAACGCCCTACTACCACCACCAAGAAAACCCTCAACTCGTTCTCTTCAAAAAAAGAAAAGAAGAAAAAAAACCAAACCCATCCAGCAAATATGCTTTACCAAGAAACCGATCAAAGATTTACTCCTACAACACAACAAACTCTGTCTCTACGAGGACGGAAAACCCTTCGTAGTCTGTTCCTGTAGGATCAAGCTTGTTTTTACAATCTTGAATAACTAACTTATAACAACATAATTGAAAGGACTCAGGTGCAGTAGAAATACATAGAAGTCAAGCCATAATCTACTAGCATTTTTTATAGTTTCTGATATCTGTAGAGCAACAATTTTGAGTTCTAAACCCAAGGCGAAGCGGTATTCTTACAAATTCGGAAGTTTTTACGTCCTCGTATAGTCTATATCATATTCCCAGATGTATGCCCTTCCATTAACACTCTATAATCTAAGGACCAACCTGCGTACTAGGCGGAAAGTCTGAGCCATTTTTGCACCAAAACTCGGCATATTTACTCGTATAAAAAGTATAAAAGATTGCTAAGCTATATATAATCCTTCCTATGATCCCCTTATCTTAACATCCCCCTCTATTCTATCTCTTCAAATTTTGTTAGATAATATAAGGGGAAGAGTAAAAAGCGTGTAAAGTAGTCCATTTTTAGAAATAGCGCATTTTACACTAAATTTAGCCTAAATTCGGTACAAAAAAAGAATATCTAGAAGGTTATAATATATACTAATAAAAACTTTATATATAGCTTAATGCACCTATGTAAAACGTGTTATTTGTGTTCTTAACTATAACTTTATAAGAGGAATATGGTTTTTATTAAGGGCTGATGTAGTTATAGGTTATAACAAACTAGGTAAAACTTCGATTATTGGTGGGGTTCGGCTAAATAGCTCAGACTTTCCGAAGGGTACTGTAAGTTATTGGCAGCCTCTTATTCGATCCTGAATATTGGACATACCTTCTACAGAATGGTAAGAAATAAGTACTGAGGGAATGAGATAAGGCTTCCTTGGTCTTCAACGCAAAGTCCATGTGGCAATGATGAGTTTAATATAGCTCAGAAAGCTCGTAACATCGAGTCAGAGAGTAGATGCTCGATGGATTGAGCACAACATACAGTATTCTGTGCTTGGAATATGCGAGTTTCAGAACATTTACACAGTTCAAAATCAAAAGACTTATCTTCTACCACAAAGTCACTATGGCGCATTAAAACATCGAGAACTATGATAATAAGTATACTATACTCAAGAAAACGCCACCAATAACCAGTGTGGGAAAACTTTCCTTCCGGGGGTGAAGACGACCGGGTTATACATCAACAAAGACGGGAAAAGCCGAAATGCAAATTCTACAACAATCCTTACATGACTGAACCAATGTAATAGGACATGTTTCATGCCTTGAACAATTTCCATATTAATTTGGTTGTGAAAAGACATTCTAAAGACATCAGATAAGACCACCGAATAGCCCTGCATAACGTGGTCCACTACCCAAATGTCCATTGCCCAATAGTCCACTGCCCAAAGGCCCATTACTTGTTAGTCCCTTACGACCTAGACCAGCGAAAGGGTCATTTGGCATGTTAGAACGTCTCCCGGGCATGACAAACTCCTGCGGCAGCTCAGCACATGGTAATACTGAGTTGTCTGCTCCTCCAGTCCGCTGATCCATGGAGTCAGCGTCTGGAAACCAGAAGCTATCATAAGTTCGATAACCACTGGAACTGGATCCACGTCTGTAGCCGTCGTTGGTGGGGAATTGAATATGCCTTCCGCGAAATCTCTCATAGTAGAAGTGCTTGGATGTTGGCCAACGATCCACTCTAGTATGGGGTTTGAAGCCCGAATTTTCAGCTTCGACGTATGGTTTGTAAGGTTCGTTCTTCATTGGGACCTTTGGAGCTTTGGCTTCGTTGATTTGAGCATTCTTTGCGTGAGTGCAGGCTTGGTCCCATCTCAACCATCCACGTTGTTCGTAAAGAGTCTCGTTATCCAGGATCGCGATGGGATCCATCACTATCCTTGTACTTACAAATCCTTTCTCTCGGATGCGTGTGAGATTTTTGGCCTTGGTTTCCTTGATCTTATCTTTGTGGAGAACACCAGAAATACCGTGAGCCACGTTGAAAGTCTTTCGGTTGCCAGTTCCTTCGTAATACCTGCGACTTGTTAGTAACACGCTTCTCTAATACTGCAAGACCCGAGGAATAAGGAAAGAATTTAAGGCGAGGATGCTTACAAGTCCATGAAATCCAATCCGTATTTCTGCTCACCAGGCATGTCCAAGCGCACCAAGAACCCTTTCTTACGGAAGTATTGGACATCCCACTCATGCACAATGTCAAGAATGTTTTTCAATTTCGTAAGCCAGCCCTCTGCACTGCTCTTGCCATTCGCGTGTTGGTGCTGTAATTCCCATCACAAACGTCTCCCAGTTCTCCTTCGATGAACCAAATCCACTGAGTACTTTTGCGTAGGGAAATCCTTTAGTAAGGTCGTTTGAGTTGTACGCCATAACCATGAGTCCACGAGACAGGTCGACAGCACCGGTTGCTATCGCCCCAGAAGGATCTCGAGATGCATTTTCGCTGCCCTTCTTGTCTTTTTTCTTGCTTTTCTTTTCTTTTGATCCGTCAAGTTGATCGATATAAAGAGAGTTTGGTGACTCCAAGAAGTCTGTCTGCTGGGCTGTGTGCGGGTAGGAGTCCTTGTACAATGAGAGGGAGCCTGTGACATGATAATCAGTGAGGGTATTAGCTGTTTGACTTTTGGCCATGTGTAGCGCTGCTGTTCGCTAGCCAGTGAACTCAGAAGGCTATATTCTGGTATGTTGCTATATTCAAGAGGGTTCGTGAAGGGTAGAGTTGGTGTTTTATAGGTAATGTAGGAGGGTAGCAATGCAAAAGGTGGGTTTCGAGAATCACGAGGTGTGTATCTTTGAAGGAGTTGAGGTTCAAAAGGGCGAAAAATGTTTTTCTTCATATGCAGTCAGTAAGATCATCGTTGCTTCCTAGGAAGAGAAATGTAAACAAAGCAAGGTTGAAACGGCAATTGCATATGAGAGCATGTCAATTATTATCGAGGCAAGTCCATTACATTCAAATCTTCCATAATACATCGCTCTCGTAATCTGATACGATGGCATCCAGTCTCCCAAATAGTGTAATGTTTCCACGTTCCCGAACTCCAGCGCTATGATATCAAATTATTGTACACATTCATCGCCGACCACGGTTTCCACGAGCTCGGCTTCTGCTTCGGCTTCTGTCATCATAACTGCTGTAGCTACTGTAACTTGGACTTCTTCTTCGTCTACCTGCATTTCTTCCTGGGCTATCTCGTCTACCTCCACGTCTTCTGGGTGGCGATCGTGATCGCGAGGAAAACGATCTTGAGCGTGTTCTGTGACGTCTTGGTGATCGGGATCTGGATAGCGATCTTGGCCTCCATGTGTCCGTATTTCTCTCAGATCTACCATATCCACCACCTCTTGGGGATCGACCACGAGAAGGGGGAGGGCCGCGGAAGTTGTTTGGTGCTGTTGCCCGAGGATCGATGTTTTGGGCGCGTCTTGCTAGGGGTGGGGATGGGGAGAACTTTCGACGCGGTAAGACGATTGAGACGTTTATCATAGCTCCATCGATTTGTGATTCGTGCATATGGGCAATTGCTGCTTCTGCGTCCGCTTCGGAGGTGTATAGAATGTAGGCCGTGCCGCGATTGGTATGGACTGGCAGAATTAGCATGTACACATTATTGAGCTTTACAATGAGACTTACATTGCCTGTTCATCGGCATATCCAAATCGCGAATATGGCCATAGGTTCCAAAGATCTCTCGTAGATGGTCCTCGGTGATATTCTTCGTAAGTTTCTCAATCACAACCTTGGGAAGTTAGAGTAGTCGCAAACGCGCGAATGATTGGAGCCTACCTTTGTGCTTCTGATAGGGCTTGGGCTTCTACCGCGACTGGCACTGCGACTCTCACTTCTGTATCTGCCATTTCTTCTACGGTTGCGACTGGTAGATCGAGGTGAGACGGTGCGACGAGGCCTGGAAGGAGATCTAGATCCGGGGCGTGAAGCTTCAGAATAGGGAGATCGTGTGCGACTTCGTCCTCGTGGGGGAGCTGGCGATCTGGGCGTCATTCTGGCGGTTGTTTGGTGTTTGCGTCTAGATTTTTTGATCTGAGGTTTGCGCGTTGGAGGATGACCGACTTTCTTGTGGGGCGAGGTGAGGCTCTGGAAATTGTGGCTCAACTGACGAGCCAGGCTTGATTTGCAGGCACCCGACCAAAATTAGGAAGGTATAAAAAGATGATGAAGGGGGTTGTGAAATTTGAAGGAAACGCAGAACAGATTTCTAGTTATGGTTTGAAAACATACATAGAGTGAATTCGTGTTTTGAAGCAGTGCATGCGGTTGCGTTTGAGTAGGTGTAGGAGTAGGTGACTTTTCTCTAGTACTAGGCAAATCATATTTGATTCTCTAAATTGAGGGCTTTTGGATCAGCTTGAATGTATAATTTACATGTCTCCTTGAACTAGCTCTTTTCCAAAGTAACTATAGCTAATATCATTGTTTCAAGTACAGGCAACCTCTCTCGGTAGACAAAAAAGGCAAAGTCACAATATCTGGTGCTAGTACAATTAAAGTAATTGATCAAGAATCCTCATCATTCTGGTCATTAAGAATATTCGAAGTAAACAATTAAGCCGGATTAGGCTATATCTTAGCAGTGCTATTTACTACTATTGCTTTCTCTTTTTCTCTTTCATATTACACTGCTGTCACCTAGCTTCCAAGCGGAATGAACCCCTAATTCAGCCGACTCCGCCTATAGTACTAGCGATAAGTCTAAGGCATTTGCACTTTTCATACTAGAACTCGGTATAATTACGCGTACAAAAAATCCTAGGAGGTTAGTAGAAAATATGAAATCCTTTATAGGATCTTTTTGTTTTAACGTTTACTCCCTTTTCGTCTCCCCTAATTTTATTAGGTAATATTAAGATTTAATTAAAAGCGCACTGGAGTATAAGTACCTAAGATGAATTATAATTTTACTATAAGTATATATACTTACAAGTAATTAAAAAGCAGATAAATCGTTGATTTTTGGTGGGGTTCGGCTAAATGGCTCAGACTTAATCCCACCTACTACTCGTGTACACCGATCATGTACCCCACTTGAAAGAACTTCATACTAATACATAGATAATCCCCCGTTGAACATATGAAATCACGAACAGCCCTTATAGCTCAATGGTAGAGCGCGTCACTAGTAATGACGAGGTTGCCGGTTCGATTCCGTCTAAGGGCATTAATACCATAACTTCTTTTTTTAGTTTTTCCCCCAACCAAAAATGAGACAATATGTGTCTTTTTTGCGCTTGTAAATGAACCTTGCGAGTACTACGTGATGCCAAGCTCCTAGTAGACAAGAAAAGTGGTAGAGACTTCTTTTATGTTCGCCTAGCTTAAATAAAAACAATTCTATTATATTGTTTATTTAGACTAATTAGTATGATTAAATACAAACGATAGGATAAAAATGGTAAATGTTCTAGATATTTTAAACATTTTAAAAATTGGAGTCAACTTACGCTAAAAGTTAAAAAATAAACCGCTACTACTTTTTTGTCTACCAAGAGCGTAGTTACTAACCAAAATTCCCTCACATCAACGGACATAGAAACCGAATGTTTTGATCCTCACGATGTATTATTTAATTACTGAATTTTGAGAGTAATCGGTACCGGTAATAAAAGTATGAGTAATAAAAGTATGAGTAATAAAAGTATGAGTAATAAAAGTATGAGTAATAAAAGTATGAGTAATAAAAGTATGAGTTTTGTAATAGATTTTGTTATGAACGGGTCTTCGCATAGCCCCTATTCTACCCGAACTTTCAACCTCATTAATACCAAACTTACAAGCTCTTCATACGTTGATAGGTAGATATCCAGAATACTTCCTCCCGGACAAAAAGAAGCACCATTTTCTTGTTGTAAAGAGAAGTTGTACTCACTACCAAATATTTCGCCCACGGCAAATAGCTCCATGAAATGAAGTATTAGAACGTGGCACTGTCGCTGTTATATTCGAGTGAATAAACTCGATGGCACAGATCACCTAGTACAGCTATATAGTAACGATACAACAACAACACCTTTGACTCGGTGTGCATCATGTGATAGAAATAGTCTAATACTAAGGTTTAGCCTCTTCCTACTTTGCACCTCACATATTTGACAATAAGTTAGACCAACAGGCACCTTCAAATCCACTAGATTAACAAATAACAAAGAAGAGAATTCAGGAATTACAAAATTGTTCCGAAATTCGATGTAAAAATCTTCGATCAACTCTTGTTCCCATGCTTCTACTTTGAATACATTGTAGCAATATTCTCTACATTATATCGTATAAATGTGAGTGAGAAGTAGCAATAATCAATTCTAGTTTAACCCATCTACATGGTCTACTATAAACAATGAAAAAGCATGTCAACGGTTAATCAATAACCACTAATACAATTAACAAAAGTCCTCGTTTAGAAAGAGAAATGTAGATGCTGCATCCAATCTTCGAAGGCCAAAAACGTCACCTACCACCTGCCGACCTAGGACTCTACAATCTCTTATAGATGCACAGTACATACCGGCGAGGAACCAACGCTTAAAGTAAAAGAGCGGATTCTAAAGGAAATCCGGACGAGAACGAGTACTAATATAGGTAACTTAGGCCACCCCCCTTCCCTTTAGTCCAATCCTTTTTGTAGATAGTCTCTGATTAAGTATACCTCACGGGTTCTACACTGATAGAATCCTCTCCGCATCTCAAGGTATGGTATAACTGCTTCTCTTAGGGGAGATAATAGGATATGATTTTTAGGTAATGTCGTAAGCAGTAAATAAAGGAGGTCATCCCAAAGAGTTCCGTTCATCGACATCGCATTGGAAGTACTACATATTACTTTCTAATCTCGCTGCAATCCCCAAAGATTCCCCTCCAAGTACTCTACTCTAATCTTGTAACGGTCTCAACATCATCCCGAGTGAAAGTGAAAGTAATAACATTCCAAAGTAAAAGGCCTTGAACTCCGCCCTGAATAACTTTCTTTGGTGAGTAAGCGACAACTTCTTTCATGTTCATCAAATGAACCACCGACAATATACAAAAATTTACCCCGCCTTCCCTTCTTCCCCTTCTTTTCTCAACCCTCCTTCCTCCCCTCAACCTAGAAATCTTCCTCTAAATCTACAAGAAAACAACACACCCCCAAAATGCAATCACCAACCCTTCCTTAATAAGGAAACCCAACAGAAACACAAAAGCATCTCCACACAAACCCATACCCCACAATCCCCTCTACACCCCAAAACGCTCAGCCACAAAAAATGCACTTACTCCATAAACATAATCGATTCATTGCTTATTTGCGTACAATCGACTCCTAGAACGTCTCCACACCAGCAAGATCCGCTACCCCTACCCCCCTCCGCCCCTCCCTCCTAGCTCCCCGCACCACCCCACAAAAGTTCTCAAACCCCTCAACTAAGAACCAGAAAAGTTGTGATATGATTCAAGTACTTAGTACTCTGACTCTCGACCACGGCCAAGAAAAAAAGGCAAAAAGGACCACATATCCATGACAAGTTTGACGACGACTCAAGGACATGTGATTCGTGAAATAACAGAAAAGATGGACCCTAGTCAAGCACACTCCGTATACACCAGGAAAGAAAGTCACAAATACAACACAGCATAGGGATACAGGTGGTATGTCTAAAACGAACATTCTATTATTCATCTCTGTCCAAGAAAAAGAAATCTTCATCTGCTAACTTATAAGCTCAAGGAGCTCTTTCTAAATCCCGAAAAAAAGAATTACATTTATTGGCAGTTGAAGCCAAAACCCCCTCCTCCCAACATAAACAACAAAACGCCAACGCTGTAACCCCCCTCCCAATGAATCTATGTGAATAGAACTCCCCACCAATAATGCTCTAATGTTGAATATATTCAAAGCAAGAATCTTTTTATCGTCATCGTCATCTTTTGTGTCAAGTAAATAAAAAAAATGCATTTCTTCTATAGCTTCGTGTTGAAAAATCGTTACGCCTCGTCGGTCTCTTCGACGGGCCCGCATGTACAGAATAGGTTCAAGTCACCGTAAGCTGTGGGTTGATTAGTATGATGTGAAGTGTGTGGAGGATTTGATCTTACCATCATCCAATCTCGTGACACTGGGCCAGAACTTCTTCTCTTTCAAGTAGGGTAAAGGATAAGCTGCGTTCTCGCGAGTGTAAGAACGATCCCATTCTCCAACCAAAAGGTCCTTTTGCGAATGTGGAGCATTCTTCAGGACGTTTCCGGTCTTAGGAGCAGTACCATCTTCCACTGCCTTAATCTCACTACGAATCGAGATAAGAGCATCGATGAAACGATCCAACTCCTCCTTGCTTTCTGACTCGGTAGGCTCAATCATGAGTGTGTTAGCTACTGGCCAACTCATAGTAGGTGCGTGGAAGCCGTAATCTTGAAGACGCTTGGCGATATCAATAGCTTCCACCCCCGAAGTCTCCTTGAATCCCCGAACATCGAGAATGAATTCGTGAGCACATCGATCGTTGTTGTTGGTATACAGAATGGGGTAGTGGGGGCGGAGTCGGGACATGATATAGTTGGCGTTCAAGAGAGTAATCTTGGTTGCGTGAGTCAAACCTCGACCACCTTTAATTTATTAGTATTTGTCGGTACCAAGATACGGAACAAACTTACCCATCATCTTCACATAGGCCCAACTGATTGGTAGAATGCTTGCACTTCCCCATGGAGCAGCGCTAACAGGCGCAATCGCTTTTTCACCTCCTGTCTTGATCAATGGATGACCTGGTAGGAATGGTGCGAGATGTGACTTGACACCAATTGGACCAACACCTGGCCCTCCACCACCATGAGGAATACAAAATGTCTTATGAAGGTTAAGATGACAGACATCAGCACCAATCTCGCCAGGTGAGCACAATCCAATCTGAGCATTCATGTTCGCACCATCCATGTAAACCTGCCCACCATGTTGGTGAACCAAATCACAGGCGGCCTTGACCTCAGGCTCAAAAACACCAAAGGTGGAAGGATATGTGATCATGATAGCGCCCAACTCCTCGCTATACTTCTCACACTTAGCCTTGAGATCCGCCATATCGAGATTGCCAGTGTGGGTGTCGCACTTGACAGTCACAACTCGCATGCCAGCCATTGCCGCAGAGGCGGGGTTAGTACCATGTGCAGATGTTGGAATCAAACAAATATCTCTCTTCTTTCCTGGTTGTTGCTCTTGATAGCTTCTGATGACCCGAAGCCCCGCAAACTCACCCTGAGCTCCAGAATTTGGTTGCAATGACACAGCATCGAATCCAGTAATCGTGGCTAAATCGACCTCCAACTCATCAATCATAACCTTGTAACCAGCTGCTTGCTCGGCAGGTGCGAAAGGATGAATTGAGGCGAACTCCGGCCATGTGACTGGGGCCATCTCGGTAGTGGCGTTGAGCTTCATAGTGCAAGATCCTAGGGGTATCATGGAATGGGTAAGCGAGAGATCCCTTGATTGAAGATGGTGGATATAGCGAAGAAGTTCTGTTTCTGAGTGGTGTGAATTGAATACAGGATGTGTGAGATACTCAGAAGTTCTCTTGAATGCGTTGGATATTTCAACCTTTCCTTGTCCTGGCAGCGAATTGACAATCTCACTAATGTTGATTTCGGCCTGAGATTTGGAGAACTTGGCGAAAACCGCAAGGATGTCTTGAAGATCTTTGGTATCTACAGTCTCATCAATAGTAATGCCAATTCGAGCATCGTCCAAATTTCGCAGGTTGATTTGGAATTTTGTTGAAGCGTATTCAAGCAAAGCAGCAGTTTTGTCTTTGCCAACTTTCACAACGACCGTATCGAACAGCACCTGTCCATCTTCGCCCTTGCCTCTGGATCCGGTATCGAATCCCAGATTCGTCAAACCTCGTTCAATGATTCTTGCACCAAGTATAGCTCGTTCTGCAATGTTCTTCAGACCCGTGGGACCGTGATAGACAGCATAGAAAGCACTCATGTTTGCGAGTAAAGCCTGGGCTGTGCAGACATTGCTTGTAGCCTTTTCTCTTCGGATATGTTGCTCACGAGTCTGCAGTGCCAATCTCATTGCCTTGTCTCCCAGTCTGTCTTTCGAAACCCCAATCAAACGCCCTGGAATCTTTCGCTTATACTTGTCGCTAACGGCAAAGAAAGCAGCATGTGGTCCACCATATCCAAAGGGCACACCGAATCGTTGAGCATTACCGAAAGCAATATCTGCACCAAACTCCCCAGGTGGAGTGAGTACTGTCAGAGCAAGAAGGTCTGTAGCGACGCTCAGTGTAGCACCTTGCTTGTGGATAACATCAGACAAAGCCTTGAAATCCTCCACTCCTCCTTCGGTATCTGGGTATTGAACGAGTACACCAATCAGGTCGTTTCCGAGCTCTTTGATACGCTTCCCACCATCTGCAAGAACATCACCGATTTCAATCTTAATGTCAAATCCATCCGCGCGACTCTTCATCACAGCCTTTGTCTGGGGGTGTACCAAGTGACTGACAAAGTAGGTCTTGTTCTTACTTTTCTGTCTTGAAGTAGGCAGAGCATTCATGGATAATGTCATTGCTTCGGCAGCAGCAGTGCCCTCGTCGAGCAGAGAAGCATTGGAAACTGGGAGTGCAGTAAGATCACATATCAGAGTTTGATAGTTTAGCAGCGATTCCAAGCGACCCTGACTAATTTCTGGCTGGTATGGCGTGTAACTGGTGTACCATCCCGGGCCTTCTAGCACATTTCGCTTTATCACTTCTGGTACCCGAGTGCCCGCATATCCACAGCCGATATAGCTTCGCATTATTGTGTTCTTGGAGGCAATTGACTTGAGTCTTGCCAAGAGCTGCGACTCGGTAAAGCCCTCCTCTCCGCCATGCTGTGTGGTCTCAATTTCTAGGTCGGTTGACGACAAGATGTTGCTGGGCAGAACCTGCTTAACGAATTCGTCCAAGCTCTTCACAGGCGGATCCAGAGCTTTTAGCATCTGCTCAGTAGTGTCTGCAGATGGCCCAATGTGTCTTCGCGCAAAGGTGTCTAGAGGAAGATATGCCCCTCGCGAAGCAGCAGTGTCTGGGATGGTGTTGGAATCGTCATTGGCAGAGCTCGTGTAAAAGGTTCGGAGGCCAATTGCCCGTGTCGAAGAGGAAGAGCTCAGAAATGGGCGTGGAGAGAAGCATTGGCGTGTGCGAGAAGGGGAGCTTGTTAGAGGCAAACTTCGGGATTGAAGTGCTACTCTTCGAAGCTGAGCTCGCACAGCGAGGGTCGAAGCCGCCATAGCGACAGGTCTTCGAGGGGTAGAAGTGTTGTAGAGAAAAAGTCGGTGAAGTGTGGTGTAGAGGAACCGAGGGGCGGCGGGGTTGAGATTGGGGTTGGGGTTCGTTATCGGAAGCTGCAGGGGCGTACAGTATCAGCAACTCTGCATGCCTTGAACTGACAATTGAGATGCGGGAGAGGCTTCAGCGAACGTGAACGAAACCCGACGAGGTTCGTCAAGGGCGACGAAAGGACAGAATGTGGTATGAATACTGCGGTGGTAAAGGTGGGAGAGAAAGACAACGGGATATATAAAAATTCCCCCAGATAAAGTTCAGAGGCGATGCGGGAGACAGATGACCCCTGTATCCACATCCCTGTTTATCTAGCCTGCTAACCCAGAATAGACTAACGCCAACGGCCATGAGTAGTACGAGTGCCGCTCGGTGCACACTCTTACCGCATGTACTCGTAGCGGTACTCACAGCTCCTGCAGCTTTTATTTTTTCAGAAACGTTTGGTGGAGAAACATCACTGTGAAATTACTTGTACTGGTGAAATTATTGGCATCAACGCTACCAACTTTAAATCCGCCCTCTACGTCAGTCAATACAACCCAAAAATCCCACCATGTTTGGAGCACGTAAGTTTGTGTACCGTATTTGCACATCGTAGAGACCAACTAACACTTCTTAGCACCGCCGCCCAGTGCCATGGAGATTAGGAAGATGGAGGAGGAAGCCTCAATGACAATCCAACAAGTTCTCGTCGGCTCAATTCTGCTCTACTTGTGTAAGTCATATATCCTCGTTTGGGATAGGGTCACTAATATTGGAATAAATAGCACCCTTTGCCATCGATACCCTGAAAGGATTTCTGTAAATCTGCCCCGCCGGGAATGTTCTGCCCATACCACCAGGTCGAATTGAGATTTGCACTATACGGGGGATAATGGAATCACAGCCTAGCATCGCGAGTGTATCATAAATACCGGAGTCTGGTTCTGGTTCTGGTTCTGGCTCCGGTTTGATTGGTCGGGAAAACAAAAAAATGAACCGCACATGGCACCCTCTTATCGCAAATCTGGAGCCTCTGCGAGTACTGTTGTTTTACCCCGGTGAAGAATGGGAAGATGCCATGAAGTTGAACAACCTTCAAGATGTGAACTGGACGGCTAAGAAGAGGATGATCTTTGCTGCTCTAGAGAGTATACAAGTTAGTCACACTTTGTCAGTATTGGCAATAAGAATTATTTTCTTCGTTTTCGATGGCAGTCTTGAAAGACCCTTCAAGAGGACTGTCCATCATCCCCCAGCACCTGTTGTCCCAAACCTCCGCTTTGCCAAAATTGTACGAATGTTCTAGAATAACTGAATTTGTTGCTTGGGAAGCCTGAGAAGAAATACAATTGACTGTTCACTCTT
Source organism: Hymenoscyphus albidus (assembly GCA_911693285.1). Taxonomy (NCBI): domain Eukaryota; kingdom Fungi; phylum Ascomycota; class Leotiomycetes; order Helotiales; family Helotiaceae; genus Hymenoscyphus; species Hymenoscyphus albidus. The sequence goes on along the minus strand of CAJVRM010000485.1, from coordinate 23,230 downwards.
CAGGCTTTCTTGGACAAGATTTGCATTTGTTTGGGAATTCTTCGCAAACGAGGTGGCGGAAGTCAATGGATACCTATACACACTCTTGCTGAAGGGTGAACTACCTATGCACCTTTCTCATCTGTGACTAGCAGGATCATCCAGTCCAAGTTGCATTTCTTCTTTCAATCGCTACTTCAAATTGTATACCATATGTGAGCTTTTCTACTCTCAAAGTTTGTAAAGTCGACGAGGCAACAGAAACACATTACCTCACTTGATGTGCATCTAGAACAATTTTGATTACTTGCTCTTTGGACTACGGGATTACTGGCTTCCTCTAGGATGTCATGCTGGAAACATATTTTTTCATGCGCTCCTATACATAGGTAGGTAGGTACCTACCTACCTATGTATACCTACCTACCGCCATTATGGTTGGTTTCCGCCAAATGGGGAAGGGGAGGTCAAGGGTCGCTCCTCCCTTCCTGAACACCATCGCACCACCACCACAAGACCCGACCTCATGTATCTAAGGCATCTCTTCCTTCAGCCTTGTCATTCACTCTACAACTATTTCTGTCCGCCCTCGATTCTTCAATATCCCCCTCCCCCTCCCTCTCCCTCTCCCTTTACCCCCACCCTGACTTGTACATCAACCTACAGCGTCTCAACCCTCCAATTTCCCCTCTTCCTCTCTCTACTCAAGGTACGTTCAACACCCCATTGACCGAATCTGCGGGTTCTGTAACAGCACCTCGTCGTTGCTCCTGGTCAAAACAACTTGACTCCAGACATATTCCCTTTCCTGCCTGTAAAGGCAACCTCGCCTTCGTTCCCGACCGCTTCTTCCACCTCCGCAGTTCTTGGAAGTTTGTCTTCTAAGGATTCACCCTATTAGCACCCGTCCCTTGAGGGCCACTTGACCTTCGCCTTCAATTACCTCTTAAAATCACTGAATCGCAGCTCCTCGCATGCAATCCTTCAAACAAGCATTCCCTATGAGACTCAACTAACTCCTCTTCAGAATATCCTTTGACTACATCTTACTTGGTATTATTTACAGAGCCCCCTTGTACCGCTGGACTTGGGAGTATTCCCAAGACTTTTTTAAGGTACCAACCAACATTACCAACCTCTAACCTTGGGCACAATCCCGATACTACGGGAGATCAATAGCACAACATGGACTCCGAGACCCCAGGACCGACGATAAAGGCCGAGATAATCAAGGCTGAGACGGTTGAGGCTGAGAAGATCAAAATGGAGGGCATTGAGACAGACCAAACATCGGCATTGACAGCCAGTCAAGGTCAATCAAATCCTGATCAACAATCGACCGAAGCAGCGTGGCGAAACTGTGGTCATCTTAAAAACCTCCAGCAAATTGAAACTAAGGAAAAGGCAGTCAAAGACGCTTTGACTTACATTGAAGATTTGGAGTCCTTGTTAGGAGTCTCAAATGATATGGCCAGCGCTAGCAAATGGCTTGCAAGAATTAGTATGGACCCTGACTTACATTTTCTCTCCCGAAAGAGGGGTTTAGGTGGCATTACTAACTCTATCTAGAGGAAATACGCGAGCGCTGCAAAAAGAATAAAATCCTCATTGGTCTGCTGGGCGTAAGTCAACCTCTAACTACCGAAGGTGTTGTACTCTAGGCTTGTTGAGATTTTCACACATCTATCTTTACCTTAGTTTTTCCATTAGTTGACAAGGCTTCAAACTAACCTTTCCTTGTTTGGCAGGTTTCTGGTTCAGGAAAGTCCAGTCTTATCAACGCTTTACTCGGCGAGGAAGACTTGATGCCAGGAGACGACGAGCGAGCCTGTACTGCTGTAGTTTCTGAGGTTTCATACCAAACAAATGAAGACATAGAAGTTGCATACGAGGCAAGAATCCAGAGAATCAGCCAAGATGACTGGAAGGCAGAATTGACTAGCTTGTTTCAAGATTTAAGAACCAACGCTAACATCAGAGACGGCGAAGATGGCGAAGAAGATTTAGAACGAAACCAGCGAATTCAAATGGCGTTTGGCAAGGTCCAATCAGTATATCCGTTTATCGAGTCATCAAAAAAGTTGGAAAAAGACTGGGACGTTGCAAAACTGATGAACCATTCTAGTGTCAAGTATATCCTTGGGAAATCTCTCGTTCTAACATCCGCCAAGCGAGAAAAGTTTTCGAAAATGATCAAACCGTATATTTCTAGCGTTCTGTCCAAGGGAGATGACGGGGCGATGTATGCACAATGGCCCTTGGTGAAATTGGTTAAGGTTTATGTCAGATCACCTCTGCTACAGGATGGCATCGTATTGGTTGACTTGCCTGGATCGATGGTATGTGAATACCCCATTTGTTGTTTGCTCATCAACTACTATCATAACACTTTAAATATCCCTTCCTTGAAAGACGTACAGTGCTAATGTTTTATAAGGATACTAATGCTGCTAGGGGAGCCATCGCCGCAGAATATCAAAAAAACCTAACAATAAACTGCATCGTTGCACCAATCCAGAGAGCTGCGACAGACAAGCCCGCGCAAGAACTACTTGGCTCCGTCACCCAGAGAACGTTACAGCTTGATAATAAGTTGCCAACCGAATCTGTGTGTTTCATTGTCACCAAAATTGATTCTTCTCTCAAAGTTGATCGTTATATCAGAGAGCATCCAAAGGTACAAGAGATGCTGACGGATGAGTTCGAGAAAGAGCTCCGGATTTCTGAAGATATTGAATCAATAAAGGTTTGGTGTGAAGAAAGAAAAAAGCGACAAGCCGAAGACAACCTTCTTATGAGCCAGCTTAAGAAGGAATCCAAGCAGCTTGCCAAAATCTGCAAGAAGCCAAAGAAGGCGGGCCGATCTAAAAAGCGCAAGGCAGGTGATGATGGCTCTGGTAAGTGTTTTTGAGTGATCTTACATGTATTCCACCATACCATTTCTCGAGGCTTACTAACCTTCGACTTCCAGAATCTAATCTTCCCCCTGAAACAGAAGAGCAAAGGGCCAACCGGCTCAAATTCATCGAAATCCAAAAAAGTATCGCCGCCACGAAAAAGCGAATTGGAGATGCGGGCACTAAACTCTACAAGGCACACGAGAGAATGCAACTTGCCCAAGCAGCCCTCGAGAGATCGCAAAGTCGACAGAGATTCGCATACATAAAAAACCGCAATGAAGTCGTAATAACGGCCTTGAGAGCAGATTTCGAAATCGCGACGATGGCACTCCCACAAGAAAAAAAGAAACCTTTACCTGTGTTCTGTGTATCTTCACTGGCTTTCTTTGAAAGCGTCAACAACTCTCATCAACCATTCTTCGGATTCCCAAAAATGAGCCACACGAATATTCCAAATCTCAGAACATGGGTTATTGAGACAACTCTACCCTCTCGCGACCATTCAGCGATGGCTTTTCTCGAGGACGTTGAGGGCCTTCAAGTAGCTATGAAATTGTGGTTTTCGGGTGCCACTCCAAAATATTTGATGACTTCTGAGAAGAGAAGTGCTGTCGAGACCCTCTTCAATCTAAATTTCGATCAACTGGAGAAGGTAAGGGCCATGCCATTCTTTGAATAATGCTTGGTCTACCCAAGTTAATTGGTCAAAGCTAATAATTACTTGTAGCGGCTCGCGAAGTTGGAAGAACGCTTGATAGAGTCATGCCAAAGAATTGTTAAAAACGGATTGATAAGCAAGCTGTCAAAGTTCCAAGCCGAGGCGACCGAAGAGTCGCAGAAAGTGGTCAGAAACTGGCCACAGAAGCCTATGCATTGGGGCATACATAGGGCCATAAATCGCGCAAAAGGGGTTCATGTAACACGCAAGGATATCAAGTATGATTGGGTTGAAGAACTGGTCGCTTGTTATCTTGTGCCACTACAACAAGAATACACGAATACCCTGCATGATAACGTACCAAAAGAACGTACGATATTCGATGATGCAGTTTCCAAAGTGGTAAACGAATTTCTTGGAAACTTAACCAATTCATTGACTACGATTTGCCCCCAATTGAGTCAGCAGGTAGAGCAGTGGAGGGATACAGCAATGCGCGTTCCAGGTCAAATTCACGAGGTTTCGAGAGAGATATTTCACGGCCCCATAGCCGAGGCAGGTATGGAGGGCCACGGCAAAGTCCAACCTAAAGTAGCAGAAACTTGGGAACCAATATTCGTCATATGTGGAAATGAGAGTGGTACGTCCGGCAAATTCCGTCTATATTGCACATCTGGATCGTGATTAACGTTGTTTTATAGGTCGGGGCCACTATAAACGTAACCAAAACATGCACAATGAGCATATCAAAGCAAACGCCCATAAAATGTACCAGAAGGCTTCCAGAGCCGTTTCCTACGTCTTCATTCAGCTGTGGAAAGCGCTCCCTGAGCATTTCAGCAAAGGTGTCGACCCAATCCTCGCGGCTATCCGAGAGGAGTTTCTTGACATGGTTGTGAAGAACACTGACCAAAGCGGACTTGGCCAAATCGAGCGTATGAAAGTTGAGTCCAGATTGGAGCTCACCGGAGACGTCCTTGATATATTCCAAGGGTTGAAGGCAGCCTGGGCTCAAGGCATCATTATCATGAAAGAAGAGGACGAAGAGGATGTGAAGCCTAATGAGATCCACCTCGGCAATCTCGACGAAATCTCGGGAGATAACGATGAAGATTCTTATGACGAAGATAGTGACGACTATGAAAGCGAGGGCTGATCTGCCTTGCATCAACGACAACTTTCCTCGATTCATATGAAGCCAACACTTTGACAGGTCTTTCCCATAATTACCATATTGCAAAATTCAGCAAACACCTCAGCAAAACCTTTGCGCACCGGAGCTTTAACCCTTTTCCCATAGTTCGCTATTTCCCCCAAATACAGACCTCTTTAGCAAATTTTCTTTTATTCTGCATTTATTACGATGATACCCGGACACATGGAGTGAAGAGCGCTTGATCTTTTCAAGATGTACGCACATTGCAGCCTCTTCAGATAGCAACCAATTGAACACTCAAATTCGCCAAATAATACCTTCCGTGAGCATGTGTTGTATTACCAAAGTTCGAATCCTCTGAAGATCTTGGTCATGTGAAAGATCTGGGGTAAGACTAATTGATCAAGAGGAGTTGGAGGTGAGTACACAGAGAAAATCAGAAGTAATTTGATTTCAAACAGTTGATTGGTCCAAGCTTTTGGGGATAATGTCTATCCAAATCCAATTCACAGATGAAGTATACTAACCAACGAGACATCCCACAATAATTCGCATCTTGATCCTCTTGAAAGCGCGTTTCTAAGCTAAATGGACCGTGAGGAGCGCCCCCTTCAAATCGTTTGCTCAATATCGGTCTACTACTGCGATGTGTGACAATTCCGTAAACTATCTCCTACCTTCTACCGATTAATGCCCCTAAGATACCCTTCGGAATTACGCCTTGGAGATTACCGCTAGGAAATCGTCCCCTTTAGATGATCACCTTTAGAGATAAACACCTCTAAGAAATCACCTCTGGCTGCGAAATGCAACAAAACAAAACCAATTTCGACGCTGGGCCTCTTTTAAAGAGCCCTTGAGAACGGCCCTTAAAATGGCCCTTCAAAACAATGATAAAACGGCCTCCCACTGCGATATGCATCAAAACGAAATTGAGGCCTCACACTGGACCACCTTGAAACGGACCTTCAAAGTCAAAATGGCCTCTGGAAAGTGACCTCTGGCTGTGACATGCAACAAATCAAAATTAACAGCCTCACACTTGACCCCTTTCCAAGGGTCCTTCCAAAGGCCCCTCCAGAAGGCCCTCCAGAAGGCCCTCCGAAGGACTCTTCCAAAAAGGCCTCTCAAAAAGGCCTCTCAAAAAGGCGCCTTTTAGACAGGCCTCCCACTGCAATATACAATAAATCTATAACCTCATTCCTATAAACCGACCTTCTAAAAGTCCCTTCCAAGTTACCTCTCCCCCCTTAGAAACTATCTCTACAAAATCGCCCCTTCTAAAAGTCCTCTACAGAGGAAATCACCTCTAGGGAATCATCTCCTCCATGCCAAGCTTATATAAGGACGCCTGTTGAAACCTCCTCTAGTTGCGAAGTGCAACAAATCTAAATCAGGGGCCTTTTACTTGGCCTCCTTCAAAGAGATACATCGAAGGACTTATCTAAAGAATGCCCCTCGCGAAGTCTCTTCAAAAACACCCTTTTTGAATTGGCCTTCTACTGCGATATGCAACAAAACCAATTGAACCCTCATGCTGGCTTGAAGGCCCTCGAAAGGTCCCTCCTGAAAGACCCTCTAGAAGGCCTCCCACTGCGATATGCAACAAATCCATAACCTCATTCCTACAAATCGACCGTTCTCACGTCCCTTCGAAATTACCCCTAGAAATCGCCACCTCTAGGAAATCATCACCCTCTAGGTAATCATCACCCTCTAGGCAGTCATCACCCTCTAGGCAATCATCACCCTCTAGGACTGCGAAGTGCAACAAAACAAAATTGACTCTTTACACGAGCGACCCCTCCAGAAGGCCCCTCGCTCCAAAACACCCTTTTCAAATGGACCCTCTACTGCGATATGCAACAAACTATAATGCACATACTCTAGATAGCAACTCACAAACCAAATGATTACTGAGTTGTAATTTGGCTGTGAGGTTGTTTTGTATCATGTGTGGACTGTCTCATTACCCCTGAAGCACCTAATGATTTTAGTTTTCCAATAGAAAAAAAACATAGAATTAGGACCATTGTATTACTCAGCAGAATTTCTAGAAGTTTGAAACAAGGGAAAAGATAAGGTAACGATTTACTGTGGATTTATTCATCCACTGTGAGGTGGAGCGACGAACGGACCTCTTGATTCCAAAATCATAGATATCAACTCAATGACACGAGGTCCAGTTCCATTTGTTATGTACAAGAGCAAAGAAAATCCCCAACCAACTCCTATATGATCACCGTTTATGGACCGCGGTGCGCATATTTTTGGTGAGGACGGAGATGCACGGGAATTTCGCCTTTTGGTGAGTCGGGGATAACCTTCTCAAGTTTCTAATTCCTGTTAATGGTGTATTAAGAAAGGTGGTGGAACAAGTCTAGACGTACCAAATTATCGAAGACACACTTGTTGAGTTTCCACTCTGCTGGCCGGCATTGCCTGTGGGGAGTTAGCATTTCCCAACGTCCCAAGGGAGTGATGAAGATTATGCGAACCATAATTGTTGGTTGTTATCATCGAGACATTGCCAGTGTTTTCGGAATTCGGTAAGACAGTGCTTGTTAACGTCTTCTATACTGATTACCAAAAGTTAGCATCATTAATTCGAGGCCTGGGGTTATCGTTATTCCACAGTTTCACATCCTCGGTACAATCCCTCCTCACAAGAACCCCTTCATGCTGACCCCTCCTTTTTGGTACAAATAGAATGCCCCGGAGTAAGGTATGGACTTACACGCTCTTTGCGCATCTCGTAACCCGTCTCCCCTCCTTCAGACAGTCAAACTCTGCTCGTCCCGGCTTCTCGGTCTTGCATTGCATGAAATCGTCATTGTAGTCCTTGCATCTTGCGCCGATAAAGAAACTGGCTGATAGCAGAGGGGCGGAACTGGCTCCTAGCTCCTCGACCGCTGGGATCTCTTTGGGGAGAGGTGTGCTATCGGTGAGGACGGATTGATTGAAGCTATAATTGAGTATTTGTCAGCGATCGATCCGTAAAATTGGTTGTATTGAAATAAACATACACTGGCCGCCTGGCTGACATTTTGAAAGCTTCTTCGGGAGACGGAGAGAGTGGTGAGAATCAATTGATAGCTTTGCGATTTAGGTAACCTTGTCATGAGGTGAGGTTGAACCTACCCAAAATTCGTGCCTCAGGCCAACATCAAAGCTCCCAAAGTCGCGTTTTGGTATTGGTATTTTTGTTTCTCCGCCAGCATTCACCTCCAACTTGCGCCGCGAAAGTTCTTCCCAAGCTATATTTCCTCTCTCCCAGCTCACTCTTGAGCTTCTCAGCTTCTTGTGCGCCATTTCTCCCTCTCCTCTTCTTGATCTTCCCGTCACTCGTTGCATCCGCAGAGAACGCGCATCGCCCATCTAAGAAAAGTGAACAATATTGCATCTCTCAGGCCCCTTAAAATCCTTCAACCTAGCACGTCTTTTGCTGTATCGGGTACGCGGCGCATCTACATCGTCGCTGACAAGATCGCTTCAGCATGTCGCTATTCGGAAATACTGGTGGAGCGCAGCAACAGGGCGGTGGATTATTCGGTGGACTTGGACAAGCCAAACCTGCGCAAACGGGAGGATTATTTGGTGGATTAGGGGCAAGTACTCAGCAGCCTCAACAGCAGCAGCAAGGGGGAGGGTTGTTTGGAGGCCTGGGAAATAATACTCAGCAACAACCACAACAGCAAGCTCCAACCGGGGGGCTCTTTGGGAACAGTACTCAGCAGCAACAGCAGCAGCAAGGAGGAGGATTGTTTGGCAATTTGGGTCAAAATAATCAACAACAAAATCAGCAGCCTCAACAGCAGGCGCAGACGGGAGGTCTGTTTGGCAGCTTGGGAAACGTTCAACCGGGTCAACAGCCACAAGGGAGTGGATTATTCGGACAACAACCACAGAACAACCTTGGTAATTCGTTATGGCAACCGGACAGTGGCATCAAATCCCGTTAGTTAATTATACTGCGTTCTAAATCTGTCGCTAACATGTTTTTCAGGAGAAAAGAGCGTACCAGAACAAATCGGCACCATCCTTTCCAAATGGGACGTCTCCAGTCGGGATTGCGCTTTCCAGCATTACTTTTATAATAAGGTGGATGATAATATGGTTCCATTCTACCAAGCTGGACCCAACGAAGACCCGAAGGCATGGGATGAGGCTCTCTCAAAGAAACCTGGACCTGGTTTCATTCCAGTATTGTGCGTAGGATTTTCTCAATTGGGCGAGAGGATAAAAAACCAGCAAAACAACTTGAGCTCCTTTAATCGACGACTTCACGAAATTAACAATGCCCTCTCCTTAATGTTACAAAACCACGATACGAAAACTAGCATACGCGCCATGGATGCTAGACGAAAGCACATGGTCCTCAAGCAGAGATGTCTTGCTTTGGCCACTAAAGTTCAAGTTTTGAAAAACCGAGGTTATGCAATGGGAGGAGACGAGGAAGATTTGAAGACGAAATTACAGGCGCTGGAGAGAAGCATTAGTGATCCGGGACTTGGCGCAAGAGGAGAAGAAATATGGGCTCGAATGCTCACTGTTCAAGAGCGGGCCAAGCTATTGAAAGCTGAGATAGAAAAGAGTGGTGTAGACAGTCCGGAGGGGTTGGACGAAGAGAGAACCCGGCAAGGTAAAAAGGTACGTTTGTCTTATTCTAGGCTGTGAGAAAAGCATTTACTAACCCGTTCTTAGATTCTTGAAGATTACCAGACTCAGCTTGACCACATGAAGAAGGAATTAGAGGCATGCCACAAGGATTACGTCGAATGGGAAAAGGAGAATGGTCCACCACCACGAAAAATCAACCCTCGAGACGAGAAGGCGGATGAGAGGGATAAGACAGCATACATGAGACACAAGATGAGCACGAATTCTGCAGTGTATACTGCATATTCATGAGATTTCATGTACGATATAGGGAGGTAATGACGATCGGATTGGATCAGAAAAGGAGATGTCACACGTGACCTAGTTAATGGAAATGGCAGTTTGGGGTATAGTTTGTGGAAAGCGCATTCTGTATAATCTGTACAATGGAGCGAATTAAACACTTTCCCCAAAGTCGATTGTTGGATGTAGATGTTTGCGTGTGAGAAGACTAATTCACGGCTACCCAGTATTCGTTCATCGAGGAATCCAAAGGCATTAAGAGCTTGGCAAACTCTCATTTGTCCATCCCGGAAAGCTCTAGTACGACATATCCTGGTGAGATATCGTTACAAGGCGCACAGTATATTACCTAGATACTCCCTCATCCAAACTCGGTATATGACTCATCGGTATTGATCAACAGTGTGAGCGGATGACATAGAATATCAATTTCCCCATCTCTCACGATCTTCTCAACATGGCCTTCCTTTTCCAGACCAACCACCCACAAAAAATCGCTGCACTCAAGAATATGGCTTCAACAATAAAGCAACCCCTCGGACCGCCTGCCTTAACAACACCATCTCTAATCCCAGACCCCACCTCCGCATCCTCAGTCCTGACAGGAAAACAGATAACCCTCCGTCCTCTAACAGCCTCCCACATCCCCTCCCTCTTCTCCTCAATCTCCGCACCCACCGATGCAGAGCTATGGACATACATCCCAGGCCAAGGTCTCTGTCCCGACCTCGAGTCTTTCACGGAATACATACTTTCTCTTATATCGTCACCTAACTGCTTTCCTTTTGCCATCTGCTTCAACAGTGCACCGGATGATGCGGTTGGGATGATCTGTCTCCTTAATATCCAGGCTAAGCATCATTATGTTGAGTTCGGACACCTGGTTTACGGGAAAGCACTGCAGAGGACGACGGGGAGTACGGAGGTTGTGTTCCTGCTTTTGGGGTTGGTGTTGGAGGTGCTTGGGTTTGAGAGGGTGGAGTGGAAGTGTGATTCTTTGAATGGGCCGAGTAAGAGGGCGGCGGGGAGGTTTGGGTGGAGGGCGGAGGGGGTTTTTCTGAAGCAGTGAGTCTTTAGTTCTTTCATTTTTTTTCTGCGTCGTGATGTTTTGGGCTTGAGTTTTTTGGTGATTGGAAGCTTATTTGTTGATTGATTTCGGGTGCTAATATGGATTGAAGTATGGTTGTTAAAGGACATCGTAGAGATACAGCTTGGTTCAGGTATGTTGTTGGATTCCCACGTCTCTTCTTGCTAAACGGTCATCTTCATACATGACCTCAGCCCTTAAACTCCGGTAAAAGACAAGCTGATTAAGCGTTTTATCATTTAGTATCCTGGACGATGAGTGGAAAATCCATATCAAGGAATCCATGGAACTCTGGTTGAGTGACGAGAATTTCGATGCGGAAGGGAAACAGAAGAGACGACTTGAAGATGTCAGGACTGAGATCTTGGGGAAGAAGGGGTTGAAGTAGCTCAAATTTGTGATTGGGAAGTGGGGAATAGGACTTGAAGATGTCAGGACTGAGATCTTGGGGAAGAAGGGGTTGAAGTAGCTCAAATTTGTGATTGGGAAGTGGGGAATAGGACTTGAGTCTGTGTGGGGGAGTAGTAGGGACAGTGCAAGATCTTATTATGGGTGTAAGTTAGTACTATGAGCAGTTGCATACCTCTCGGGCAGAACTTTTGCGATGTGTAACAAAACTTCTCACCTTGAGTTTGATTAGAGAGGTCACTTGATTTTATTATATGAATTCACTGAGTGAAGCGATGGAATGGGGAGGTTGTATGCCCAGGAAATGACGCTTTTGGCTGATGAGGGGAGTCGGGTCAGTTCTGCGACTGGGAATAGTACTTTCAAACTTTGTATTGATTGGAGAAGCCACTCACGGCTTGAGAACGAACCATAGGAGTTTCTAAGCTTGAATTCATTTGGCCTTGAGAGTCGGCTAAACTTCACGACCCGCACCAAATGTCTGGGGTTAGGAGAAGGTTCACGGCTCATAGAAAATCCCAGGGATAGGGGCAGGGATTTTTAAAGGAAAAACATGCTTTAACGCTGATGTGTCGCGCCCACACTAACCAACTACATTGGGTAATCCTGGTTGTGTGAGATGCTCCGACTTTTCTTATTAGTGTATATGAAGGAATTTTGGGGTTTGTGGGTCAGGTGGTAGGTAGGTGTGTTGGTGGTCTTGAGTGAATAGGGGGGGTTTTTGGTTAATCTTGACGGCGGATATGGTTTGGGAAGTTATGGGCTTGATTGATTTGTGCTGAGAGTCGGTTTGGTTGTGAAACCTGTGATAAAATATTCTCAGCATGTCATTGATTATCATTATGAAGAGGTAGGGCGTCTGCCCCAGGAAATATGCATGAGAAGTTCTAAACTTGAATTCTGTTGGTTGAGAGTCGGGTCGGCTTGGCGACTTGCAATAAAAACTTGAGACCAGATTCGGATGGGTGGAGTTGGGAGGAGAGCATTTAAGGTATTTAGATTCGATTCTAAGGTAACTAGAGCCATGATAGATTCTGTGACGGGCGGTGCTCTCGTCACGCATGTTGAGGCATTCTTGGTATAACTAGTGGTTTGGCCTCATGTTTGGAAGTTGGGCACCCAGTTCGTTAAACATCATATGGAAAGATGAAGAAGCCCTCTCTGGAACTTTGCAAAGCAACGTAGTTGTATTGATAAGTTGTTGCTATTGTTGAGTTTCCAAAGGCGGTCTGTTCTAGTATAGAAGGACGTTAGTGTAAGTGTGGGGCGGGCCAAGTCGGGAGACGAGGGACACAACTTCACACAAGCGAGGGAGTATTTAACAAGAGGGCGTGTATTTAATGGTTATTGATTGAGTCCTCTCGACACTCAAAAATGTATAGTGAAGGACTCACTTCAATATGTCTAAGTTTTTGTCTTATTCGGGGGTCAGTAAGTCATTTGTAATTGACTAAATATGCTGCAGAGTGTTGGTCAAGTACGAGTGAGGATAGGTTGGCTTGTAGTTTCTCCAAAGTCTGGTCTGGTAAAGTTATTATGAGAATTCATTAAATTTCATATCATGCGAACCTAATGAACCTCATGATTACAAACAGAGCTCGTAATCCTGCTCAAGGAAATACCCACTCGCCAGAAGAGAAACCTTAGACCGGAATTGAACGTTTTGACCCCCTTCACTCATAATTTAACTCTTCTTCGCAAGCCCCACCAAATTTTAGAATGTCCTGCCATATCCTGTGCCACTTGATCCTTTCAAAATCCTCGAACCCCACACCTTCACAATCATGATAACCATTACTTTTGCGTTTCTTTAAATTCCAAGCCGTCCAAATCACTCCTCTCAAGCATCCGGCAATTGACTCCCATCTTCTCACACTGTCCCTGAGCTCCAATCCAATACATCACACTTCCACATTTCTTACACCGATGGAACTCAAGTCTCTTACCGCTCCAGGTGTAGAAATCGGTCGCGTCTCTTGGTTCAGCGGATTTACCATCGACTTCGAACTTCACTTCGTCGACGGGATAGTATGCCCATAAAGCGCCGTAGCGGTGACAGATTGAGCAGAGACATTTGTTGAGAGGCTTGGAGGGTGTTGGGAAGGTGAGACGGATAGTCTTGCAGTGGCATGTTGTTGTGAGCTTGGAGGGCTCTTGAGTCGCCATTGTTGGTGAAGTGGGAGTCTGTGGGACTCTTCCGTGTGATAGAAGAGAGTTTGAGGTATTATGTATTGGGAAAAGGTCGAGGCACTTTACCATCAAATGGATTTAGGTTGAAGAGAGGCTTACAGTGGGATGTCCCTGAAGTTAGTGGGGAATTGAGTCACCAACATCACCAACATGCCGCCCTGCGGCACAGTACATACTGTACGAGGACTCATCGCTAAGCGAGTTTGCGAAAATCGACAGGTCATCCTTCTTCATATTCCCCCAAGTAATACAATTTCTTATTTGACCTTTCTTTTCGTTATCTCACTTCTGAACCGTAAAACTGCAGTCGGGAGTGTGTCCGTAGTGCAGCAGTGGCTAGCACTTTTGCACTTACTTCTTCATGCCGACCAAGCTAAAGACGATCTGATAGCCTTGCTGTTATGTTATAATAATGAACCGAATGGGAAAGTCTTGGCGAGAGATCACCCCTAAAAGAGAAATGACACAGTTCCAAATCACCGCGAAAGTTCCGTCGAGTCATATTCTTTTCATTCGAAATTTCGAAGTGAAATTGCATTTGAAGCTGTGCAACAGTCCCCAAAATATCGACGCCCAATCACCAAGTAACTCTCAAGATTGTAATGTACATTGAAATAGGTCTCCTGCACCTCAAACACTTTTCAACGAGGAGTACTCGCAACATCAGCAGCAAACTGACTGTAGATAGAAGAGAAAGAATTGTACTCCTGATCCGTCAGAAAGAGATAACCCACCCCAGAGTTAGCCATCGCATTCACCACATTTTTCTGATCGGTCAATGAGCCCGTAAAATGATGCAATAGAACCGCAGCCTTGCTTCTCTCTGCCGCCGGGATTCCAGCAGTGGTTTGAGCAGAATATGAGCTATAGGCAGCCTCGACAGGAACAATGATGTCTGCAATGTCGTAGAATTCAGGAGAAGTGTTGGTACCAGGGTTGAAAATGACCGCGGCATTGTTGTTGAAAGCACTTTTGGCAAAGTTGGTAATGCCTCTCATATAGTCACCGCTGGCTTGGTTGATGAATTGAACTGCCTCGTCGAAGAAGATGCCATCCACTGAGATTTAGGGGTCAGTATATCGCTTTAAGGGCTTGGTTCAAGAACCTCTCTGGATTTCTCTGAAAAGAATTTACTTCCAGCGGCGGGGCACTCACTGTGAACATCGGCAGGGGTAGTTTTTGGCCAGTTTGCATAAGTAGAAACGTCAGCAGTGACCTGGGCATAAGGCTGATTCGTGTAATCGGTACGGACATATCCGAAGAGCTTGGTATTGTTGTAGCTGTTGAGTTTGGCAATAGACTCAGTGTAGCTAGCATCGAGTGAGGTTCCCGGTCCGGAATTTGGGTTGATGATAACATTGAACTCGACGTTGGGATGTGCAGTGATGCTGCTGTAAAGTGGATCCCACGCACCAGGGGTAGGATAGAGGTAGAGGGGGAAGAGGATTTGGAGTGCGTTGACCATCTTGACTTGTAACGAACGTAATGGACTTTGTGTTGTCAAGTATGAATGAGAGACTTTTGTAAAGAAGAAAGCTGTGTGTGTGAAAAGTTACTATTAAGTAGAGGAATTTAATTAATTTAACTTTTAAAATTTAGGATTCGTTATCGTGTAGGAATCGAGTACTGTGGCACGGAAATTTCAGGATGCTGGTAGACTGTAGAAATAGGTGGGTCAAAGCGAGATTGCTGATAGCCCACTTCACCTTTTGTCCAGATTGTCCTCAGGGCAAAATTTCAATCGGCCTTACCATTAATATAGTACGATAAAATCAAAGAGTCTTGGCGACTTTGAAACAGCTCATCGCTATGCCGTTCTGGTAGCACATGGTAGCAATGAGAAGTCTAGAATCAGCGGCTTAGCTGCGTGAGTCAGTACAATAAGTACATTCCATTGTTTGGTATAGTTTTGATCTTAAATCTGGTAGTTACGTTGTGCAAGAATAGACCGCATGCCTTAAAATAAACCAAGACAAAGACTTATTAGCAAATTTATTGACATTAACGCAATGAAGTTCAAAGAAACTTCTCTTTTAATCCTATCACATAAAGCCAAGAATAGGTACACTTCACTAAAAGAAGTAGTCTTGGCATTGAGACGGAATACAATGACTTGTGCTGCTTGTCAAGAATTATTTTTGAACGAAATCACCCAATCTGGACTGCCCACTAGCGCGAGCTAGCTGTTGGTAAGGATTATCGGACTGCACTTTCCTCTGGGATGTCCTGTTAAGGAAGTTTCAAGTCTTCACTTCCAGTAGTGTTGCAAAGGTTCACGTACCACTCCCGGGTCTCACCGATTTGCTGAGACCAAACAGGTTGTACGCCTATAACAGAATGATATGCTATACTCCGCAAATATGTGCAACGTGGTATATATGATAAACAGATATGGATACACTGCGGTACCGTATGGGTTCGCGAAGAAGCAGTAGAGGCGATAAATCCAGCCACTTTAGCGTGGCTGCTACGGCAAAAAGTGTGGCGAAACTGTATTCAGGAGCGGTGAAATATTTCTCGCCTCTTTCGCAAAAGGGTGCGATACGAATCGAGGGCTCGCTAAAGTGCGAAGCTTTTTGCTGAAGCGCACGTGAAATGCCACGTCTCTGGGGCAACCAATGATGTCAGAATCTGGCTTGGAGGAGTCTGTTGCGATACTCCTCTAGATGCTTCTTGTAGGTCTAGATTGCAGTCCAGGTAAAATAACTCGACAGATAGTTTATATTATCTGATAGCTTAAGACTAGGGTATTATTTCTAAAGGTTTTTCAGAGGAAATTCTAAGAAATTAATCGATTAAGAAATCAGGGAGATTATAACGACGAGAGAGCATAATTAGGTACAGTTATACATGATTAACTAATATTCACTTCTCTTAAAAACTACTCTCTTATTAGTAACAAATGTCTTCTCAATTCTGTAATTCCATAGAATTCTAGCGCCTAGTAGATAGAAGGAATCATTCTATTTATAAGTAGCTCTGGAAGGATTCTATGCGGATGAATTGTGGAATCCATTGAATGGAACGTTCGTTACTAGTAGTAGCAAAGTATGATTAAACTTTTGCCCCCAAGTTGTCGAATGGGTCTACCTCAAACAGCACTAAATCTTTATTATGCTTCTAACTAGTGACTCCATGGGAAATGAGTATAATGAGAGGGCAAATAGCTGTCATTCAGCCACATTATGCTCTGTTCACTCAGAGTATTGCTCAATATCCAGTGGAGACACGCTAATGCGTGTAGCGTGGGTCTTTAATCCACATCCACCAAATCTATATCTACAACACCCGAGGCTTAAGCGAGGCCCAAGTGAGGACTCTGCTTCAGGGCACGCACGCTGTAGCTACAGGGTTTTATACCTACTATTATGGTACAAAAGCCCTAGAATATTATAATACGTACATATAAGCTAGTGCATTTAATAGAACGCTGTTGCTTTAGTGCCTAATATTAAATAATAAAAATTGAATAAAAATGTTCTAGTTATATTAGAGCCTAGCTAGTAAGAGAATAGCCTAATGACAGTAAAACTATAGGAATGGGGGCATAAACAGTCGTTCGTGGACCATCTTGGCACGATATTGAGGAGGAAAGGTTGTTTTCACTATTACTACTAAAGCGATATTGCGGGGCAACATCGTGTGGATCACAAATATGATCTACAGTGTCTGTACGTGGACGGATTTCGCACTAGGCCAGAGGAAGCATAACGCACTCGGCGACGTCCAAATATGGCCAGTTTCGTGGAAAAGTGGGACAATGTTAAGACACAACATTCTGAGTAAAGAGCCTTTCCTGAGTCGTCCCCAGCGTTCGGCAACTGGAATTCCATTCCATTCCAGACTCCCCTCTGGAAGGTTTCCATTCCAGAGACAAATCAATGGAAGTGTTCCATTCCAATTTGCTCTGGAAGACTCTCACTATAATGCATACTGATCCTACTATAATGCATACTGACCCACTCTCACCGGACTCGGTGTCCCAGCGTTTCTATTCCAGTGTGAATTTAGGTGTGATTAGGAAACGCGTGTACACAACTCGCGACATTTAAAACTAACACATAAAGCTATTCCCATCTACCTTCACTGTCACCCCCACTTTCTCAACCTCACTGTCGCCCCTTGCAACACTCTGTAATTCGCGCCTCGCGGGTTAGGGTTAGGATTATAGGTCGGGGTTAGTAGAACACCCTCACTGTTAAATCTTTTATTTATTTTTACAGTATTCGCGACGAGGCACCAATAGCGTTGATTACCTACAAATATCCCTTGTTTTAAGGTACTATATCAAGGAGTTAATAAAGCTACTTTAGTGTTTTCAGGACTCCGAGCGGCGGAAGGCTCGGAATGCCCCAAGTGCCATATTGGGTTAGTCAATATACATTATAGTGCAGTATGCATTATAGTGAGACTCCTCTGGAAGTATTCCAGGAATGGAATCCATGGAATTCCATGGAATAGGTTCCATTTGCCGATCGCTGGTCGTCACTCCTTACCAACTAGTAAGCAACTGGGCTTCTGACAAATTGAAAGTCTCCACCCCTTCCAAACTTCCATGCTCCTAAAATGGGTTTCTAGGACTTCGTCACAGGTACAAGTTTCCTGAGATGGAGTCCCACACTTCTTCTGGAGAAGACCTTAAAGTTAGTATGGTAAAGATGATGTCTTATTTCGCCATATTTGAGTTCAAATATCACAAAAACCCCAGCCACAAGATACTTGCAGTCAGAATCGGGAAATATTCAAAGGTAGACACCGAAATTATAAAACACAACAAATGCCAAGTTCCTAAGCAACGGGACCGAAGTCACCAAATATCTTCCTATATAATGCAAAAGCAACGTACCACTAAAGGTCCCTCCTAAATATACTTTGAGAAACTGGAAGAACTCCAACTCACGCCAGAGTAGATAGTTCTTGTAAGAGGAAAGCAACTTCATAGCTGAGGTCACATAAGCACAACGGTAGACAAATTCACAACAGCAAATCATTGCTTCCCAACGAGTCTAGTGGATTGCTCAAGGACAACAAACAGATTTTAGTTTTGGGAGTAGCTAAGCTTTCAACAGTGAGCCCCGGTTTCCGATTCTAACAAAGAAGTCACGAGCGGTAGAATAGACATTGACGCCAGTCAAATATCCCCAAGGGTCAAAGCATGCCTTAACGATATATAATGGTTTTACAGAAAATGGGAGGATTAGGAGTCAAATGACTTAAGAGACAAGTTGGGTTGTTCTGAATTTTAAGAGAGTGGAGAGAGGAAAGAATCAGAGACCGGACCGGACAATATATACTCGATCAATTCATTGACCGCCTCTTGATCTCCAAGTGTGAGTATTAGAGTTCTGTAGTAAGAAAATCTTCATTGTCAGGAGAGTTCACGTCCAATCTTAGTGAAGAAAAGGTGACTCCCATTACCCAATCCAAACTTAAACCTCGTTGCTGCCTTGATTTGGTAGCACCCCCTCCTAGAGTATTCCAACGAATAAACGAGTAACGAATATTCGTTATTCTACGCGAATATGATTAAATTGAAACTGTTGTAAATTATTTACCTGAATAGCGGAAAAATAGAATAAGAATAAAGAATAAAGGCTTAAAAACAAGAATATTTCATTATTCTATAGGGGCTAATTAGTAGTTATTTTAGCTCCTAAACACCCCGAAATTAAACCTATTTTTAGCTTATTTAGCTATAATACGCCGAGCCTAAGTAGCATATTTGTTAGTAGTATTATAGATCTAAAAGAGGTATAATCGTAGGTGTGGTACTACTAGCCCTCCGTAAGCTCCGAGAGTAAGTATATTTAATTGAGACTTTTTTTTTAATTAAGACTTTTTAGCCTATACGCTAAAAAGGTAGTTCCTCTAATAAGAAAATAGGTTTATATATAAATTTATATAACGTGGTTTATCAGCGAGTCGATCATATCACCGAGTCGATCACTTTTTCTTGGCACAGAACTTTACACCTAAATAAATCAACCACAATATATTAAATTAATTATCGCTCTCTATATCTGACGAACTAGATATATCTATAACTTCTTGACAAGTTCGCGCGTTATGACCAGCTTTTCCACAAGTTCTACAGCGCCGCCTAGAAGGTTGCCCCTCCTTATAACCAACCCCCGCCTCACGCATGTCGCGTCGTACTTGCTCATCTACATCCTCCTGAGCTAACATATCCTGTACATCCTCTACTATAAGTGCCCCTCCTTGGCGGACACGAGTCTTTTTAGCCCTACGGCGTTTACTTAGGGCTTCATTTGCAGCGCGAAGGGTACGGACCTCAGCAGACAAAAGGGTCATCTCATGTGCCATTCGCTCTGTACCCTTTGCTAACGCAGCAACTGTTTGAAAAAGTGGAGTTGGCGAGCTTCCTTGATGACAGGCTATACGATTTCGTACAAGAGTTGATTGTGAAAGGGCTTCAGTTGGGTTGGAAGGGGTCTGGGACACCCAGGGGAGGGAGTTGGCACTACACGTCCGAGGGGGAGTTGGAGTCCGTAACCTTACGTCAAGCTTTGAAAGCACTGCTTGCGGGTTAAATGGTACTAGGCCAGCTCCGCGGAATCCAGACTGACAGTTTAGGACTGTCATTGTTTCCTTGTATGCTGCTGTAAAGGCTAGAAAGAACTCAACCTTTGTAATATGGTTGATATGGGCCTTGATAAACGTCTCAATCTGCCGACCATACGCTCGTTTTAACACACTATAGCACCCAACATCAAGTGGCTGGGTTAGATGGGATGAATGAGGAGGTAGTCCAAGAGTAATAATGTTGTGTTTCGTACAGTAGTCTTGGAACTCAGCCGATTCATGACTCTCGTGCCCATCCAAAACTAGTATTCGATACAGACCCTTTGCACGAGCTGTAGTGTGTTTATCAAAGTGCTTTAACCATTCCAGGCCTGTTTCATTATTTGTCCAACCATTGCTTGTCGGTTTCATAACCCAGTTAGGTGGGAGGCCGCCGTCGGTATACCAGTTGGAGAGATGGTTCTTGCCCTGAACTACCAAGAATGGAGGAATACTCCAGCCCTCCCCATTAATACAGGCAATTGCTGTAGCCCATTCCCGATTGCCTGGCTGAACTGCCTTGCCTCTACCACGTCGGTCTGCACGAGTAACAACCATTCTAGGACAAATAACACCCATCATAAAGCCTGTCTCGTCGAAGTTGTAGAAGTCGGAGTCTGTAACCCCATATTTCGCCCTCATATTCTCTACTAGCCGGAACCATGCGCCTAGCACGTCAGGATCTTCGCATAAGGCCCTCTGGAAGTCGTAAACGCGATTAAAACGCGTCTTAAGGTCTGGTTGTCGTTGTACGAATCGATGGGCCCAGAGCTTGCCGACGCGTCTTCCCCCCCGCGATTCAAGGATAAAATTAGCCATATCTTCTACACCAGCGAGCCGGGGCGCAAATCCTCTGGAATCCATATCCAGTATATACCGAATAATCACTTCCTCTTCTAACTCAGTCAACTTATGACAATTGGCTTGAGAATCTGGGCGGTAGGTTCGGCCAGCCATTCTGTCGGAAAGAGTCGTATATGGTACATTGTAGATCTTTGCCGCAGAGCGTTTGCTTAGTTTTTTGGACGACCGAATAGCCTCGATAGCTAGAGTAATTCGCGCTTCTTGAGTTTGAATTTCCATGGTAAATAGTTGAAGAAAACGTGTGTTGAAGTTTGAGGAGGTAGTGCCAAGGAAAAGTGATCGACTCGGTGATATGATCGACTCGCTGATAAACCACGTTAGTATAGATTTATAATATAGAGATAGAACCTAGAGTACTATACAAGTATTTAGTATTAATTACTACTTATAACTAAGGGTATTCCTAACTCCCTTAGCTAATACTACTACTACTATTACTAAAGCCCCCCTATCCCGACTATATTTAAGTTCTATTAACTACCTAATTCTTATAATTTACCTTAGTATATTAAGTCTTAAACTCTATACTAGGTACTACTATAGGAATATAATCTTAGCTATCCTATAACGTATTTTCTACTATAGCTATAGATTAGAACTAAAAGTCGGTAAGATAAGATCTAATTTGTTACGGAGTTGGAGGGACTGGGGTCTGGTCACGTGTAGCACGGCACGTGCGTGCCGCTGGCATCCTGTATTTAAGCTTCCGTTCCTCTGGAACTCTCTTCTCTCCTCACTTAGTTGTTCGCTCAATACAGCAGTTTCCGTTTGACTCCGTACTCATCACAGCAAGCAGTGGTTCACTCCACACCGTTACATAATTCTCTTATACGCTAGCGTATAAGATAGAGTTATTAATATTATAACCTAGGATATAAAAATAGCCTTATCCTTCTCTTTATTACCCTTAGTATTACCTTGGAGGGGAAAGCGGAGTTTTTTTAAATAGTTATAGAATAGTTTATAAAAGTAAAACTATTATAAAACCATTTTAATTTCTAACTATTCTTTATAAAAACTATTATAGATTTTAAACTAATATAAGACTATTTAAAAGAGAAAGAGTTTAGAATTAATAACTATTTAAATAAAAAATAATCTTAAGACTATTTATAAGTAACTTATAATAATTTAAATTAATAATAAGTTTTATATAAAATAGTTTTAAAACTATTTTAGCTATAAATCGTCTTAGATTTATAATAATCGTTTACTCTAATAGTCTAATTTATAAATAGTCTAAGAATTGTTCTCGAAAAGTCTTTGGACGCTTTTCGGACGGTCCCTCCCGGGACGCGGCGGAAAAGTGCCCACGCAGAGCTGTATGCAAGGCGCAGAGCCGCAGCGCACGGGTGTGGGATCTTACCACGCGCGGGGTGCGTGCCCGCTAACGCACAAGCGCAAGCCGGGAGTGCCTTGCGCACCCTGCTTACATAATTACATATATATTAAGAGCAGGATTTAGGACGGGTTTAGGACGGTCTCGAAACGCTCTCGGGACGCTCCTAGGACGCTCCTTAGACGGTCCTAGAACGGTCTTCTATTAAGGAAACTCTTCTTAATTATCTTATATCTAAAACTATCTAATACTATCTGATATCTAAAACTATCTTTTGTAACGAATACTCAAACTGGCTAACTAAACTTGGCTGGGTGTTCGCTGGTTGGTATGCTATGCTAAGAAGAAGACTATCGGGTTGTTCACTTGGAAGTGAACTCGTTACTTGTATCAAAGATGTCAAACTAATATGATAAGATTGATAACTAAGTTGAGCACGAAGCTCCTATCTAATGGCAGACGTGCCAGTCTTATATAGACCCTTCACTTTCCTGTACTTTGCCAGGACCGCTGGTCGGTCCAGTCGATCCAACTAGTCACGTGATAAGATACGAAGGAAATCCCTGGATCGCTTAGGTAGTCTAAGCATCCCTATTTGCTATAAGAAACCTGGATGTGCCTGTCGAGGGTTACGCCTCTTTATTATGACAAGTATCACGTGAGAACGTGATTCGTGACAAGTAAGAGATAGTCTTCTTAATAGCTATTTAGTATAAGTTATATAAAATTAATTAGGGACTAATAATAGAATATTAGTCTCCTAATTAAGCTAGACTTATTTGTTCTTATATAAGATAAAAATCCAAAGAAGTAGAGAGATTACTAGTTGTGACGAAACTCAAACTATCTAACAAAAGTAATCGTTCCGAAGGTTGGTATGCAGATAAGAAGATCAGATGCGCCGGGTTGTTTACTCGGAGGTAAACTCGTCACTTGTACAAAGTCGTCAAAGTCAAAAGGTATTGATAACTAAGTAAACTAAGTTGAGCACGAAGCTCCTATCTAATGGCAGACATGCCATCTTATATAGAACCTTCGTTCCCATGTGGATCTGAGGATCCCCCAGATCCCTTGTCTGGATCCTGGGATCCTCAAGATCCCAAGATCCATCACGTGACTACATACAATGAAATCCTTGGATGGAGCAGCAAGCCTGCCCCACCCT